>JAIPRM010011436.1:0-12901 GCA_025469315.1 Stegophylla sp. TES_Ste_2020
TTTTACTGAAGAAATGATTTATCGTTTCTTTAAAATTTAATGCGCCCGTCAAGAGAATACCACCCATCGTGCGAAGTACACCCATCGTGCGAAGTATGTCCGGCTTTTTTTTTCTCATGAGGTCTAAATACTTTGAAAAAAAAAATATATGAATATATATATATATATATAATAATAATTAAATAAATAAATTTAGAGTTCATTCTACCCACAATAAATTCGGGTTTTTTCAATGGATTTTTTTTATTTTTCATATAATCACCGAGTTTAATCCGGTAAAGCTGTCCGGGTTTTTTTCGAACTGGATTTATTTGCACCAATCCCGTGACTTAAGGTGACATGAAAAAAAAAAAGCTATGGATAGCATAGTTTTTATAGTAAGTCGAACAAAAAAAAAAAAAACTCCAAATTTTATTCCGTTTTCACGGCCAAAAAAAAAGGGGGTGAGCGCGCTCGACGAATCGCCCTGTATATACAACAAACGGTTGTACGTAATTTACTCTTCGCGCATGCTTTACACGACGACAACGGTATGAATTCGTGCTCGGCCTAAGGGTGCAGTGTTTGTACGTGGTGGCGGCTCTGTATACACGAAGTGGTGCGCAGGGATAATTTGTACGCGCGGCAAACGACGGTGACGTGAGGAGGAGGAGGAGAAGGCGGCTGACTAAATATATATATATATATTGTATATACGTACGTCACGTCACGGATTTTCGGGACCCTTTCCGACGGCGGCGCGGCGAATACAAATTTGACTTTGCACATCAAAGCCAAAAACAAAACTATATAAACGCCCTCCGGTGCGACCGGGGATCGCGTCGTTTTTCCGCGGTGCAAATTCGCCACCGCCGCCGCCGCCGCCCCTTAAGCGTCTACGCGAAACGTATAATACATCATACAAATACGTTATATGTATATATATATATATTATTTTATTGTTGTTGTCGTTGTGTATTATGGTAAATCGCGTGTCTCCGGGAAAACGACGACGCGCCTCGGGCCGATCGCGAAACAACGGGAGAAATCCATTACGTAGCTTCTCTTCGGCGTCGACGTCTCGTACATTATTCGCTTACGTTTAACATAAAAATGTATGTATTATAATAAAATACACACACACACACACATACACGTATATATATGTGTGTACACGCTTTGTCACCTACCCCCCCCCCGGCCCGGTGCAGACGAGAACGCGAGAAAATTGTCATGTATATTTCCGCGCCAATCGTATGTCGTCGCGCGTTTCCTTTGTGTGCGGAACGTTAAAATCGAAAATAATAAAAATAATAATAATAACAACAATAAATGTCGTTCGCCAGACGATTGTTGAGCCCCTTGCGTTTTCGCCGACGGCATCCGAGTCGTTTGAAAGGACGAAAAATTCCAGGAAGATAAGTTTTGTGATTCGGGGACGAAGGATTCGAGGGGCAGGAGACCGCGTAACGATCATCCTCCTCCCCCCCACGCCTCGGAAATTTTTTTTTGTACTACCCCGTTGGTCAAACAATGTGCTGCGATCACGTCTTATTATCGTTGCGAAGACCTGTTTTAAACAAAAAAAAAAAAAAAAGGAAAGAATAGAGCTAAAAATAGCAAAATATGGTAATTTAGTGAGTAAGTTGGAAAAAAATTTACCTGTTTGTAAAAAGAAATTTTTACTTTATTCGTACAGACTAATACAGGTTAGACAGCTGCTTTCTGAATAAAGACGAATGACGGTGGAGTAATAAAATTAATATGATTTCCAATCAACAATGTATTGTCATACTCTTTGATATTTATTGAAAAAATGAAGGATTATAATGAAATAAACAAGTGAGTGCCTACTGTCAGCGAATTGTAGAGCGGCTAAAAACAAGAAAAAAAAAAAGCCGGATATTCTTCACTTGGGTCAGATACTCTTGGTAGATGGGTGGAATTTTAAAGAAACGATAAATCATTTCATCAATAAGACGGTTTCGAACGAAGGAAGTTAACAATATAAACAACAATAAAAGTCATAATTTTCAACACGCCCACCAAGAGCATTTAACCAGAAGAGCGAAGAATTAGTCGTGGGGTGAATTATTTTTGGCTTTCTTGTCCTATACTTTACTTTATTTAACTTTTTTTTATCTAATAAATAATAAAATATTGCATATTCTTGTAATGTTTCCGAATTGATATTACTAAACTGACCATTTTTGTTCTCTGTTTTATAATTTTCAAAATATAACCACCCGAACATGATTTTATGATTCAAATGACATATAATTTATTATTTATGGTACATTGACGTATGTGTGATGAATTTAATTTTTAAGGATATAATTATGTATACGCTCTTAATTATTTCATAGAATTATATGCATACGCGTATTAACTATGACCTGAATATTGTCCAAAACGTATTCGCTACGACCAACTGACAGTGAAAATCAATAAAGGGGACGAAATACCCATCCTTCACTTTACCTTCTGTGTGTATTCGATTTTTTAATTCGCTTTGTTTGCTTTTTACCGGACAATTGTATATATATATTTCTAACGGTAGGAATTAATTTTTTATTGAATACGTCATTTTTGTTGTTTTTTTTTTTTTTTTTTGGCCGGAAGTGGGCGAGGCCACACTTTACTACTAAATAATTGCTCGATTTCTGTTCGGCCTATTGCTATCGCATATATATTATGCGTCGATAACAACAACAACTGTAGTTTTGTAGTCTGTGTGAAACATATTATTTTATTTCGCTTGCTGGTCGTCGTTTTGTTTTAAAACAGTTCGACGCCTGCTGATGCCTCTGTTCTTCGTTTTTTCACGAGTTTATGGCATTGCGCGTAATACTATTGTTTGAACTATATAATATAGTCAGTCCGTTGAGCTTTTCGCGGCACAAGATGCCCACGTCAATCCGTTGGTTTTGGTTCGTTTTGCCATTGTCACGTTTTCGCCAATTATTTCATTTCGTCCATTCGTTATTCAGTCCTAATTGCATAATAATAATAATACTAATATAAATATATAATTACGATAAATATACGGTAATCAATTAATTAATCCGATTACGATTGTCTATAATATTGTTGTAACGTTTGTACCTTATCTTCACTTATGGTCGCCTGGATTCGACAGACGGCAAATAATTTAAAATATTAGAATTTATAGGACCTATTTTCAGGGCATAAATAAAATTTGTTGAGGACGTTTTTAACTGTTTTTCATAGCATTTTTCGATGATTTTTAGTGCATTTAAATCCGGTCTCTATAGTTATTATCACCTACCTAGTATATCATAATTATACTATGTATTTATACGTGTTTTATAGATTTCAAATGGGTTTTTTTTTTTTTTTTTTGTAAAAAGAATGCTAATTTCCCAATTTTGGTTGGGGTTTGAGGGCAAATGCTAAGGGCGCCACCGAACTTCAATACGGCCCTGGCTGCAATAATAATAATAATAATAAGTGTCCCCGTCGCACGATCGTACGTTCTCGGGTTAGGTTTCGTTCGTGCACCACGTCGGACGTCGGACCCAGATGTGGACCTACGGACTCGAGTGACATATCAATTAAAAACGTAATATTATCGTTATTACAATATACTGTATTTAGTATACACGGACGACGTTTCTCTACGCCATAATAATAAATCATTGTTATCTCAAAACGAATATTGTTATGTCGTCGAGTCGTGCCACGAGTCACCGGCCAGCGGCGTTTCGGACATTCACAGTAGTAGTGTTTCGCGTCCCAACCGAAGAACTGGTCACAGTAGAGGCCGAAGAGTGAAATTCTCATATGGCCAGCGCTATGCGTCTTGGACGCCGCCACCGCGACACGGACAAAACGTCTGTTCCGGGTCAGCAGTGTTAATCGAAACGATCGAAGTGATCTATAATATAGATCTTCAGACAACGGATCGTCGAAAGATTTCGTTCTCGGGTCGGTGAAAAAACCGCGACAGCCACGCGTTCCGAGGAGGGTACGGAGAAGCGCCCGAACGATGGCGGATTTGGCCATGTGTCTGTACGCCACCGGCAGTAGCGTCACCGGCGAGTACGTGATGTAAGTAGAGTACACGAAAACAAAATATAATAGCAATAAGAGTTCGAAAGTCAATAGGAGTTTTAGGTTAGTTCTTTATGCTCTTGCGGTGGCGTTCCCAGGTTTCGCGAGGCCCTGGGCATCATTATATGATTCAAAGCCCCTGAATTTACAATATCACATTGAAATTTAATGGTATTCTAACGATTTTCAGCCTTTTCGAGTACCACTTACACATTTTGAACGCACTTGACTTAATAACCTTTTATAAATACATATATATATATATATATGTATATATATATATAAGCTAATTCAAAATAATTATAATATGTTGCCTAATGCCCATATTTATAGCTAGTTGTACAAACGTTATTTAATTTGTAAACATTGATATTATTTGTACTGTATTTAAAAGTCTTCAGTGAAATGGTTGGAAAGATTTTTCTCCTATAAATTGTATAGAATGTACGCGAGGCCCTGCTCTAGACCTAAGTATGAAATTAAATTAAAAATTATTATCTATGAGTTAATTATTGAGTTAATGACACAATTGGATATCGAAATTTGATCCCGAAAATTCCGTGACCAATTAATAATCAATCATGGGATTTTCACAATTAATTTATAATAATTATTGCATTAGAACGGTAATTAATAATTGTTCACTTATTATGTTATAATTACAATACTTCAGATCACGATTATAATGATACAGTTGATTTATCCATTTATTAAATCGGTAAGTCGCCCGTGATGTATCGATTATTTCAAATTTATAATTATTATTTAATATTATTAGCTAGCTTAATTACATTCGGAATTGTTGGTTGCATAATACAATTAAACTCAAAAAAACCTTTTGGATTCTGAGTTTAGCGAAGAAGCTAATGCTTTTAAAATGATATATATATATATATATATATATATATATATAAATTTTTTTTTTTGTGAAAAAATTTTTCATATAAAAATACTTGCCCGAAAAATTAGACCAGCAACTTTTTGAATAAAAATTTGACGCTAGATGATATTTTTGAAAGATCATTTTCGAAATTCTCAACAGTTATCTCAAAATTTGACAAAAACTACCCAAAATTTGGCGAAAACGCCTTAAAAGTTATCGTTCTTTAATTCAAACTTTATGCAAATTTAAATATAGATAGATCTAAAAAATGTTTTAGTGCAAGAAAATATTGAAAATATGAAAAAAAATGTTTGGAAAATTTGTTTCAAAAATGTTTTTCTCCTGTTCTCAGTTAATAGTAGGATATAAAACTGGCTGAATGCTAAATAATTACTTTTGTAATATAAATAAATTTTACCATTTTTATGAATAAAATTGTCTCATTTAAACTGAAGTTCCACTCAGAATCGTTCAATTGAAGAAATTATGTATATATCGTTTCTTTAAAATTTAACACATCTTCCAAACTTCACCCGAGCAACAAAGAATGCCCATGGTGCGAAGTATGTTCGACTTTTTTTTTTAATAATTCATGCTTTTAGATTTTATTTTTCTAAATTTTGGGATTAATGATTAAATATTTTTATTCGATTATAAAAAAATGATTGAGATTGTATTTTTTAGTTACACATAGTTACATAGTACTAAAATTGGTTTTTCCCTCGCCTCGCTGGGGTAGAAAATCACTTTTTTTCTTAGATAGTATTGTTTATGATAATAAAGTGAATTATAATTTGAAAATTCAGATCGGAGTTTCATTTTATTCGAGAATATTTCGCTTAAAAATTATAAAGTTTGTTATGATAACAAAAACAAAAAAACAATATTTTTTATTCGGCTTGTTTTCCAAAAATTTCCTTATTTTTTTTTTCATATTTTTTCAAAACTATTGACTTTTTCGAAAAATGACTTCTTATAAGTACCATCTAAAGTTGCTGTTCTAAACTTTTTAACAAGTATTTCTTTACAAAAACGTGTACACACAAAAAAAAAATCAAAATTATATATCATTTCTTCGCTCCATTCAGAATCTAAAATCGTTTTAAAATATTTCTTACAAGCACGACAACATTAATTAGTAATCAAGTAAACGCAATATTTACTTTAAGGCGATTATCAGTTCTGTCGACTTATCCACACGTACGGCACATTTTATTATTATTTTTAATTGTTACTCATCGCTCTAGCTCGAGCCAACAGATTATTTCAAATATTCAAACATTCCGTCCTTTGGCAATATTATGAAATTCCGATTCGAGTGTTGTACATCACTCATCGGGATTATTTACAAAATCGATTGCGCAATAATAATCGTATTACAAAACGCGTTCAACTAAAAATATCGAAACAAATAGCCTGATGACGTAAAAACGTATAGTAATTAAAATTAATGGCACACATAACGTAATTAACTTAAATTTTTAATTGAATATTATTAAATGTACGTTTTATTAATACGGGCGTTTTCACGTTAATTAATTGTCCAAATGACAATATAAAAACGAGCTTTGTTTCGTAATCATAGAAGATAACGCGGAAAAATGTTAACTAATACGCTTTAATAATTATTATTGAAATAATGACTTTTGCGTCGATTCTACGCATTTCTTATTCCCATCGAACAGTTCAATTAGAAGTTAGTTTGAGCATAAAAATCGATGATTCAAATTATTATTATAATATTAAGGAAATTCAACTGCGTTGAAAAACGATTGTTATTCGGTTTTTGCCGGAACCGGATTCCAATTGATTATTAATTAATAAATTCGAATTGCTATTATAATAACGATCACGATTTCTCGTGACGATCATATTAATAATTTTACCATAATTTATTATTATATTGATCGAATAAATTGGGATTTTTTTCGTTTTTTTTTTTTCCAGAAACTATTACAACACTCGAGAAGAAATGGCGATCAAAAAAAATTTGAAAAAACTCGCCATAACGCGCGTCACGAACAAATTCGAACCCACGTCTTACCTGACGAGGTTCACCGACAACTATTACATTAACCGCGTCAAACATCCAACGTCTTAATTTCTATTATATCAATAACCGCCAATATAAATCGTGCACGACATTAAATGTCTATATTTTATTATTATTTTTTATAATTATTATTTTTTAAATACTATTGATTTATTCCATGTCGGTAATATCGATTTTTACGTGACATAATATTTATTTATTTATTTTTTTTTAATTTTTAAAACTTTTAATTTTAACCTATTTGTGTGAAAATAATAAACTGTACGAAATACAAAAGAAGATGATATTATAATATATTTTTAAAGTCTAGAATTTTCGTCTGTAACTGCTACCTACTAATATTACAGTCGTGTAATGTATGCGACATAATGTTTATATACATACATATTACATATATTTATTTTTTTTTTTAAATCAATATTTTTTTTATATGACATAATTAAATGTATTTTATTTTTACTCATGTACGAAAAAGTTTAACATGCAATACTAGAGACAATATTATACATTACGCGGAGTGTTGTGTTTTTATTTTCCTTGGCTTATTAACGTCATTGCGTCGTGAAACCCGGTCGGATAATACTCGTTTTTGCGTGTCGGTAAGATTTATCGTTTTTCGTTCAAAAATTTCTACTTATTACTATTTTAGAAAGTTAATATTTACTAATGTAAGTAAAACCTTGTAGGCCTGCAATATTTTTGATGATTAGAACGTATAGGCGCACGTTGGAAGTGATAAATAATAGGTATGTTACACGAGGAGGGGGGGGGAATTATATTCCATCACTGTTAATAATGTATAATTAATTAAAATCAAAAGCGAACGAATTTACGTAAATGAACAATTTTACTAATGTATTAAGCTCAAATTTCAATTTGTTATTGAACGTTTAAAGAGAATATTTTGGTAAAAGCAAATCTAGAGTGTAATTCAAATTAAACATTTTATGTATTGCGAATGATTTTTTCAAATACGTCATAGTAATGGTAATATTATGATTATAGAAAATGAACTGTTTAACTTTTATTAGAAATTTATGCGCAAGAATTTTTCTAAAAATGAGATTCATAAAATAACTATCTTGATTTTTTTTTTCTCAACTTGTTGTATAAAATTTCAAATTTAAAAATTTGGGATCTAAAGAAATAATTAAAAAAGTGTGTTCTTCGCATTTCCGATGGGATACTCTTGATGTCCTTCGCATTTCAGATGGAATACTCTTGAAGGTGTGTTGAATTTTATAAAAACGATATAGAGCGATAGAGCTTCAACTAATGCACAATAATAATTATCAGTTATAAAGAGTAACAATTATAATACTGCATTACTTCAATTAAAATAGTATATTGTATAATAATTAACATTTTCAATATTTAATCGTGGTATACTAAAAAATTTAATATAATTAAAACAAGCCACCGCTGAAATAAATAAAACATTTTTAAGCAGATTTCAGTAGATTTCATAATGAAAATAGGCAAATAATTAAATTTTAAATGTAATTTTATTTCATTAATTCGTTCCACAAAAATTATGTTTGTGTCTTTATTTCGGACACGGTGTTGATTCTATGAAAGAAAAAAATATCAGCGAGCGAGTATAAAATCAAAACGTCTGGAAAAAAAATGATGTGTGTTTTTTTTTTTTTTTTAGTTAAGGACATATATTTTTAAACAATAAAAATAAACGATATAAACACTGATATTAAATCAAAAGTGTTTTCGATATCTCGTTTTATTTTATGACGTCGTCGTGGATCCGAGATTTTCCTCTGACAAAAATATTCTATAGGTATAATTATTTATAAACGCTGTCCGCGCGGTGCACTCGAATTACGCGATAATATACAAGCTGAGGCTGTCCGATGAGAAAAAAAAAAAATAAAACCAAAACCAAAACCAAAACAAACACTTAACCCCGGTGGTACTCGTCGGATCGTAAATTTCAATAATTACGTGTGTGCAGTGTATTATACGAATATAATAATAATAATAATAATAATAATAATAATATCAAGTGCTGAGCAAAGCGTCTAAATCTCTCGAGACGATCAAGTTGACGCGAAGATCGACGATCCAGACACGATCTAGAATACTCTGCTGCTCGTCGTCGTCGTCGTCGTCGTCGTCGTCGTCATCCACGCACGGAGATTTGGTTTTCATCCCCCGCGTCCACCCTATACCTCACCCTCTTGCCCGGGGGTGGCAGCAACGGTCATAATATTACAAGCCTGCACCGGGTCCGCGAGGGATTTACGATCGTCTTGAATGTCGCGCGTGTTTCGGTGCGTGAAAACCGACACGGTTTTTGGGTAAATACCAAATGAGTATATACGTCTTACCTAATATTATATTCGACACAGGTCGAAAACGATCTAATTTTTTCGTCGCCGCGATTGTAAAGGTACTGTGCACGGGGTGGTCGTTTAGTAGTAATAATAATAATAACGTGTCGTGCACATGTGCGGTGTATTATATAAGAGCGCACAAAAGCGCACCCTCCTCCACCCCCCCCTCCACCCCACTATAGAGAAGAGGCGTTGAGAAAATAAATCGATATCATATTATGTATTTTATTATTATTGTGTACTGCGCCGTGTTATATTCTCTGAACGACGCGTATTGAGAAGCGGCGGATAAACAAACAACAACCGTTTTTTTCTCTCACTCTCTCTCTCTCTCTCTCCTCTCAGTGTTTTTCACTTCTCCTTTTTCGGCACTTGAACGCGCGCATTCCACGTGGTGGACGACTGAATGTTTATTTTACCGCACGGCCTATATGTATCTACTATTTCGAAATAATATGTTGTAAAGCTTAATAATATGCCCATCCGCCTGCACCACTTCAGAAGTAATTGAAATACTTTCACGAGTACATAATATAATATTGTAGTATACGAGCGTTAAGGTAGGACAGTTTATTAGTACATACTTAGTGTTGTATATTAAATAATATTATCGTTCTGTCGTCGTAACGACGAGCCGATGTTGTGACACGAAAACCGTTTTGTTTTTTTTTTTTTTTTAAATTGTAAACATGCACGTCGAGGCTCTCTTAGTGTACGATTATTATTATTATTATGGCGTTATTCGGTCGTAAGGGACTGGACGTGGTAGAACATTATTGGAAGGGAGAACGGAGGGGCTGATGAGACGACCGCCCCTCTTTGGACTTTGAGTGTTATTTTTTATACTATAAAACGCTTATTTTTGGGGACCAACTGGGAATATTTACGTAGGAACAACTTGGAATCTACCGCGGGGAAACAAAAATCGAAAAAAATCTGAACACACTTCGCACCATGGGTATTCTTAAATAGGTACATAAATATAAATCATCTCTTCAATAAAACGATTATGGGTGGAGCCAGTGCTTGAAATGAAAAAAAAAATTATATGAAGGACGCGTTAATCTGAAAAAAATTTAAATTTTGTTGAAATCTGCGGTTGAGGCGATTAATTAAGTTCAAGAGCTTTGAATTTCAAAACGCGACAAAACGTATCGTTATCACGGAATTCATTTTTAATGAAATGAACACATCCTCCAAGAGTATTACGTACAAGGAGCGAAGAATACCCGCGTGCACGTGTACGTTTAGATTTTTTCATTCGACGTACAATATGCGTCGTTCGTGAGATGAGCGATTTATGACTCAACACACAATTTTTTATACATCACAAACAGTGTGTGGATCGTAATTATTATAAGTTAATTTTTCGATTTTTTTTTTTTTCTAAGTTCATTTAACTTTACCCTCTTATCTGAGAGGTTACAAATTATTCGCTATGTAAATAACATAATGTTTAATTTAACTCAATACGTGACTATAATTTTTTTTTTTTCATCAATTTACTAAATTTTAATCTCGTATTCATTTTTTTTTTTTTTTTCATACTCTAAAGTTAAACACAATTATTACGGTGCAGTTCGATGTGCACATTATGAGTTATCGGCTAGTTTCGATGAACTTTAACTATGCATTTTTTTTTTTCTCGAGTTATTACAATTTTAATAATAACACTTCGTTGTTGATAACGCAACAAAAGAAAAATTAAAAAAAAAAAAACAGTTGATTTGCAAGCTGCATAGCGCAATAAATACATTTAAATCTCTATAATACTATTACATAAAAAATATGACTTTTACCGATAAGAGAAAAATGCATTCGGTTATAGATTTTTTTCTATTGTGACGCAACATTTAGATTGACAATTTATTAATGTCGTTTTCGACATAATTAAAAACAAAATTCATTTTATTTATTTTCTATACACATACATTTTATATTTAATTATTCTATTGTTAAGTTTTAATTGATTCAGTAAAGAAAACGTATTGTATTTTCTAATATCAAATAGATAATATACATAATAAAGTATTTTAATTATTTAATTAGTTCTTGTAAATGTTCTTTCGTGTAGATGACTCGTTTTTAATGTAAAATATATTAAAAATAATTTTACATGTTTTCAGTTGTTCCTGTTATTTATCGCATTATTACATTATTATACTGCGAATCAAACTTTTTACGATTTATGAAGTAAAGTAAAACACTACGGCTTATAATAACAGATTTATTTTTGTTCCTTTTTACGTAATTTTTCTAATTTCTCGAGTGTAAACGATTTACCACCAGTACACTTTAACACTCATATTTTATCAATATAACGTTAACAGTAATGTCTATTTACTTTTAAATTTTTATAAAAAATCTGATGAGTAAACTTCTATTTAAAAGCTCTCTAAATGTCAAAATCGATTATTTTCACGAATTACGAAATCGACATATTAATTACAAATCGATATTATTATTCCAAAACAAATATTGCATAAGATTTGAACTTTTAATTAACAAAATTACTTATCAAAGAATTTCACAATCTGTAAAAAACTAAACTAGTAATATAATTATTATCTCATAGCTGCTCCTTTCTGCACACGAATGCAATCATCAGTGTTTTTTTTAAACTGAGAATTTAATATCAAATATCATAGAGCATAAAACACTATTTATTATAATACACCTAATACGCATAAGTAGACATTTGTTATGGGGTGTGCCGTGAGAAAATGGGCCACTTTCCCTTAAATGAGCATTGCAACCCTTTCCTCATCCACAGAAAAAAAAAAAAAACTTTAATACAACACCGTAATACAGTACTTATTACTTACTGTAAATTTTGTTAAAATAATAATTTATTTTTTCAACAATTACTACTACTACCTACTAACATTTATATTTTCACTATACTAAGAGTATTCATTTTTCTAAATTCTTATTACATATTAAAGATCTTACAAAAAAATCAAAACAATCAATTTGTATATATTATTTTTAATTTTATGTGAGAAGAGCAGTCTATAAAAGCCAACTCAAGAATCTTATCCCAGCTGGCGTTTATCGTTTGCGCATCATTAATGGTTCAGGTCGAAAATTGGTTCACAAAATCTAACAATATAACAGGTAGTAACAAGTGACACAATAATAGGTTTTAATTAATTACATTTTAATTAAATATTAATAATAACAGTTTGTCAGTTTATTTCAGCATGACATGGGGAAATATAATATACTATATTGAAACTGAAAATATTATTTAGCAAAAAGATTTTGGTTACTCAGTGCTTATCGTTGTCGTTATTATCATTATCGAGTATTAACAACGTTTTGTAACATGTCCTGTCAAATAAACAGTCATTTTAGATTCTGAGCGAAGTGAAGAAGCTAGTGTTTTTACAATGATGTTTATTTTTTCTGTGTACAACTTTTCGTATAGAAATACTTATCCAAAAGTTTCGATCAATAACTTTTTGAAACCGGATTTGCCTCTAGATTGTACTTTAAAAAGGTCATTTTTTGAATTTCTCAATTCTTAAATTTCTTTTTTGGAAAAAACTACCCAAAATTTTT
>JAIPRM010011438.1:0-12898 GCA_025469315.1 Stegophylla sp. TES_Ste_2020
GCCGTTTTTCGTTAATTTTTCGACATATTTTCACCGCGCTTGGAAAAAGTATTGGGAAATTGGAAAAATGACCTCTCTAAAGTACCATCTGGGTATGATTCCGGTTCTTTAGAGATATTGATCGAAATTTTTGGTTTAGTATTTCTATACGAAAAAGTGTTTACAGAAAGAGAAAAAAAAAGAAAAAAAGAAGAAAAATAAATAAACATCATTGTAAAATCATAAGCTTCTTCACTTCGTTCAGAATCTAATATAGAATTTATATACGTATTGAATTCATGAAATGGGCAACTTTACAACTGAGGTGTACCTATCACATACATAATATATTATGAACTAAGTCAAGCATTCACTACAATTAAAATTATTTATTTTTTATGTTACTCTATTCTTACCTTAATATTATTAATTTTATCCAAGTCGAATGAAAAATTATCCATTATTATTTTATCCATTTCTTTAGAACCTGTTACATAAATTATAATTAAGTTATATAACAAAAATTAATAAATATATAAAACTTACCATTTGTAAATTCTTTACTAACATTTCCTTTCTGAATAATATTTTCCTGTAAATTATAATTTTTGAAAATTATAACAATAACTAATTTTAATATTCAAGTTTATTTATTTTAATTTGACATTTTGAATACGATTATCTGTCAAATAACAATCAGATTATTCAAACACAACCATATTTTACCCACAATCTCAATTTTTTTGAGATGTCTTTTTGTCAAAAAACTACTGCTACAAAGAATTCACAAATAACCTTATTTATATCTTATATACCAGAGATTCCCAAACTGGGAGATGCCAACTAATTATTTAGTCGCTCATTTATTTAATAGCTAGTATTTGTTTATTATTATTATCATGATAATTATTATTGTAAGGAAATACAGTTAAAAAAATTTTAAGATGTCTGATAAAAGCATACCTACATTTATATTTATCAAACAGTGCAACAACTGGGTGTGCAAGGTGTGCATTGTTGCAAGTTGCACAGGAGCCCCCAAATTGAGATTTGAGATTCATATTATTATGATTGGTATTTATTTTTATTTTATAGTATCATTATTGGGAATTAGGAAATTGGGGTAGGCATACATATAGATTCCCATAACATTTAGCTATTTATATTAACATAAAGACAATGTGATTTATTACTTTATCAAAATTATTATTTATTAATTATTAGTCATTAGTTATTAACCATTCTTGATTTTGAACCATTATTTTCATTATAAGAAATAATAACCACTTCTGTTGTGGCATTATCCAAATTTACCTGGAAATAGTAAAACCCATTCTAAAAATATGTACAAAATTAAACTATAGTCAATTCAAAATGAGATGATGACTCGGCGGCGACCAGTTTTGGTCAGCCACCGGTCATACTCCCTCCACAAGCATCTATCACGTGACCGAAGCAATGTATGCCCGAGAGTGGATGTGGACAGAAAACAAAAATACGCACAATGCATTTTAAATTATCTACACACATCGGCAGTTGATACTAGACTAATTAAAGCTCCCATCCATGGCAGCGCCTAAAGCGCTACCAAGGAACAAAAGCCACGCCCATGCGCACAACTTTGCACAACTTTGCCGCCGAGTCATCATCTCATTTTGAATAGACCATAAGTTATTATCATTTTATCATGGCTTGATTTCGAAGGGCGAAAAGTACATTAGTATTGTTTTATTATGATTTTTCAGGATATGTCACTATAACAATTAATATTATTTGATTTATGGTCGAATAGACCATAAAACCAAACCTCCGGTTATACTTGTGTTATTTACTGCGGATTTTCTATATATTTAAAATATTGTTTTTAATTATTTGTAAATCATGATATTTAATACAAATTAAAATTTCAAAACGTGTGTTTGAAAGTGGTGTACAAAAGTGTAAAAAGAAATTACTTTTACAAAAAGATAGTGAAAAAACAGCTTAATCTATGTTATGGATAGTAAAAGATAAAAAAAAGCGGACATACTTCGCACGACGGGTGGTATTCTCTTGACGGGCGTATTAAATTTTAAAGAAACGATAAATCATTTCTTCAGTAAAACGATTCTGAACGAAGGAAGTTAATAATATAAGAAAAATAAAAATGCAAAAATTCGGAGTGCCGGGCTGGAATCGCGCACTAGGCCGGTTCCATTACCACTAGGCCACAACACATAACTTGACTATGTAGGTGAATTAATAGATATTATAGTATAACAACCGAAAATACTGAATTTTCAAAATAAAATAAAATAGTTAGAAGACTATTGTTGCACGTGGATGTTATTTCACACCATCATCGTATTCGTCGTCGAAAAATACACATGATGGCAATAAGGAAAATATCAACCTTCTTGGAATGATTACAAAACTACAAAAGAAAAAGCAGTCCGTGTTGTTCGAACATGGACGTTGTTGCACGTTTATAAGCACTGAATAGTATGTCACTACTAATAAATATGAAACACGAACCATTTGTAAAATTATCAGCATACTTAATATAATAGTAATATAAAGTTTACATAATTATATTTATGTTGGGAATCCCACGATACGATTAAGGTGCACAGGGATTGAGGCGGCGCGCGACTGTCACGGCGCCGCCGACTAAATGTTTATTGATAGATGCCGCCTTTATCGTAATTTCTCCAATTTTTTTTCAACCAAACCCTTGTAAAATGTTAAATTATTCGTCCCTAAGAAATTTTATTGCACCAAAATATTCGCAATGAAATTTTCTATCTAGCCACCAAATTTCAAAACAATCGGTTAAGCCAATTTTCTTATATGTACGTTAAAGTGCGTAATTTTAAGTAAAACCACGATTTAAGATATACCTTAAATCGTGAGTAAAACTAACGAATTCAGTCGAAATTCTAACTTCAAACGGGTATAAAAAAAAAGTTGACTAACGATTTTTGAGATTTTTTCAGATCAATTAGACACATATGTCAGTGAGATCATATTAAATTTTCAAGTCTTAATATCAAAAATCAAAAGTTTTATTGCATAAAAACAAAAAATGAGATTTTTCCGAAATTTTCAAAATGCCGTACGTAACTCAAAACTGATCAAATCATTTTGATATTGTTAGAAAATGTTTTTTTCACCGTTTTTAGTAGTTGATGAAAGTTTCAAGTTTCTAGCTCCATTATTGTAGACGTTATGGCAAAAATAAATTTTCAATTTTACGAAAATGCCGGTAACTGCATATTTTGCCGTTTTTCGTTAATATTTCGATATATTTTCACCGTGCTTGGAAAAAGTATTGAGAAATTGGAAAAATGACCTCTTTAAAGTACCATCTGGGTGTGATTCCGGTTCTATAGAGATACTGATCGAAACTTTCGGACAAGTATTTCTATACAAAAAAGTGTTTACAGAAAGAGAAAAAAAAAATAAATAAATAAAAATAAACATCATTGTAAAATCATAAGCTTCTTCACTTCGTTCAGAATCTAAAAAGAAGTAGGTACCAATATATATTATAATATATAAAATTCTATGCACTATACCTACTTATATGGTAATCATTTTAATTATTTAGGGTAGCATCGGCAGAAAGGAGCTATTCTAAGCTCAAGTTAATAAAAAATTATTTGTGTAATTCGATGAGTCAAGATCGACTAATATTGCTATTTTAAATATAGAAAGAAATAGAACTAAGGAAATTAATGTAGAAAAAATAATAAACCATTTTGCAAATGTTAAATCTAGGAAAAAACCATTTTAATAATATTTTTTTTTTTATGTTTTTGTAATTAATAAGTATTTGATTAATTTGACATTAAAAATGTATTATGACATTTATTATCAATATATTAAATGACTTGTGGTGTATATGCCCAATCATGATTTGTCTAAGAAGTACAAACATGAAATAATCTTTCATAGCACAACTCAGTACAAAATTTTAAATTAAATATATTTAATGATTATTTTGTAACACAATATTTAAACCTTGTAATAAAAAAAAACTTAATGATCCAAAAATAGACAATAGTAATTTTAATATTTACAATGCTTTACGGTACAAGGGGGTACATCCCATGGTTATATCACTGCCCATTATTAATAACATAACCAGCCCCATAATATGTAGTTTATGACACTGGTCAGTACTAATATGAAAAAATACATAAAAATTGTAGTTTTACTTGACTTCATAGAAAAAATTATGGGGCCTCAAAATGGCTCCCAGCACAAGGGCCACAGATTCCATAGTTGCGGCACTGTTATCAAGTAATTGTTATTTTAATTTTAATAAAATAATAATTATAATCAAACATTTATTACAACTAAACAATTTATTTGTCATGTTACTCTATCCTTACCTGAATATTGCTAATTTTATCCAAGGCAAATGAAAAATTATCAATTGTATTATTCATATTTATTGCATTTTTTGCTGTAGAATCTATAAATAATTTATTTAATTAAATTACATTAGTGTAATTTTAACCAAAATTAATTAATAAAACTCACTTTTTGTAGATTGTTTAGACACATTTTCATTTGGAGTAATTTCATCCTGTAAATTTTAATTTTCATGAATTATAGAGCAAGAGTAATACAAAATTATAAGCAATAAAGTATTTTATGATAACAGTTTATGTTTACTATTTATTTTGTTATGACTAAATTGTATTGTTAATGTAGAGCAAGCATGATAAATATGTGGCCCTTGATTCTTGTTTTTGTAGCCCACGGTCCAAAATTTATTTAAATATTATTTAAAATAAAGATCAAATAAATAGGTCACAACTAAGTTAAAAATCAGTACATTCAATGATTTTTTATAGAAAAAAAAATTTAAGATCTCTGCATGGTATTATCAAATATTTTGGCCCATTTGATGTTTTAAGTTTGACATGCCTAATGTAGAGTGCACAGTGTACACAGTAGTAAATTATTCTTATATACATATTTCTAAATTATACAAGTTTATACTATTATAGTTTAAATTTAATTTCCTTTACATCAATTATTAATTTAAATCAATTAACACTCAAAATAAAGTATTTAATAATAATTAAAAGTACACTAGTAGTCTACTAATGTGTCACCAAGACTTGTTGTACTTAAATTTAACAGTAAACTTATATTTTACCTCATTAATTTTTAATTAATAATAAATAAACTAAATTAACTTAAGTTAAAAAATGAATATACCAAAACACAAGAATTATCATAAATAGTGCAATATTAATAGGTACTTAGAAGAATATTTATTATAATAATAAGAATTATTTAATATAGCACCATACTTTACATTAGTTAGAAATTATTGAATAAATATCGTTTAAATATAGTAAGTTTATTTTTAATAAGTGTATCAGATCAGTGTGAAAATTTCAATGGTCTAACCAAACAAATAGGGACTAAAATATTTATTATTTGTTTGATTTAGCCCCTTCTCATAGTACTAACACTATTCAATTTATAAAACATCTGGGTGACTGAGGTCTCTAACACCCTTCCCCTCACCTATTACTACTAATTTCAGTAACAGCTATTAAAACTGACCAAAATATGTATACTCAATTTTCTGAAGAGTGTGGTGTACCCAGAACAATAATATTGTACTGAATTAAAGAATGTATAACAATTTAAGATAAACAAACCAAAAGTAGGTCAACAGTCTACTACCAAACACAGAAAGTATTATTAAAAAATGTTTGTTCAAATAAAAATAGATTATCCATGTGACCAATATGAGTTGAGGGATCTAGTGAAAAAAAGCTTATTGATAGTTATGGATTCATTTTATCATTCAAAAAACTAAAGACCTGGGTGAAAGTTGGTACCATGTGTTTATAAAACAACACCCAAATTTATTTATCATTCAAAAAACTTGAACATCTCTAAAACTTTAGGAAGGATAGTAGAAAACCAGAAATCATTTATAACTTTAATAAAAAAATGGAAAATGTTTTTTTTCAATTAGTTATAAAATATGTTTGTACTACATGTTAACTTACTGCATGATAAAAAGGTAAACAAAAAATATAGTTATTTAACTCTTTGATAGTCACTATTTTCAAACTAGTAGTCGAATACTATTAACTACAAAATAGTACTAGTAAGTTTCCCAATTTATTAAACTGGTAAGATCCAATTGAAAAATGTTTTTTTTAGGACCTTTGAGAATTGCATGGAATCAGTAGAAAAATCTTGATAAAAATTAGTTAAAAGTTAGTTATTTAAGAAATCGAAAAGTTGCTTTTTCGCTTAATTGATAAATTTTAATGTTTATTTCCATAGTAAAAATTTAAAAATTAAATTTAGTTTCATTTTCATTTACCCAGATTATAAAAATTCTAAAAAAAAAAAAAAAAAAAAAAAAAAAAAAAAGATATTAGCCCAATAACCAACATGCTGCATGGAGCAAATGGAAATATATGTTCTACTTAACCTTAAGTGATGAAAAAATAATGTTAGTTATGACTATTTTCATTTGCACCATAAATATTCTCATATCAAAATCATACAAACTTAGTTGTTTATTTTCATTTACCCCAATAGTTAACATTATAATGATTGGACAAATGAAAACGGCATTTTTCATGTAAAATAAAAAGTATATAGATTTTTTTCTAATCAATAGACATATTTAAAAAAAGACGATAATTCAGAAAATCCAAAAGCATAAAACTATAACATACAAAAACATACAAATTATTACTAAAACCTACAAATTTTATTTTCAATTAACTCACTTTTATTATTATACAATTACATTATTATAAATGTTTTTTAAGTAAATGTGTACCTATACATCATTTTTATATCGAGACAAATACTTACTAAAGTAGCTGTATCATGATTGTTATGAGGATCTTCAATTTTATCTGATTTTTCCAAATTCTTGGTATTGTCCGAAGAATATCCTTCAAGATATCTATCAATTCTAAAAAATAAATAATAAATTTACACTTCAATATTTTATAAAAGTTTTATGATTTTTTCAAATATAGGTATAGATAATAATTAAAGTAGGTAGATACTTACCTACATAGTATTATTATTATTTAATAATACATCCTAATACTTCTTTATAACTACTAAGAATGGATCCAGGATTTATCACAGCGGGGTGCGCACTTTTAAAGAAACAAATACTAAATAAATGTTATCTTGAAATAGGTCTATACCAGTTTTTCCCAAAGTGTGTGCCACGGCACACTAGTGTGCTGTGAAAATTTTTATAAATTAAACTTAACTTAATTAAATAATTGAATATTTCTTATTGTACAATGTATCATAAAGAACTGTAATTGTAGAGTCTTAATATTTTATTTATAGCTTCCTGTTTCCTCAAAATGTGATTTAGTAACCACGTGAATATCATTGGAGTCACATATTTTTCCAAGGATTACACTATTTAGTAAGTTTGTATTTTATATCAAGTCATGTATAACTTAAAATTGCAATCTTTTACGACAAAAACAATAAAATTTTACTGTACTAAACTTTCTAATTCTACCGAGAAAATGCTTTTTATTATTATTCGTTAAATAAGATAGGTATTTGTTAAATTATTTTAAACAATTTGGTTACTTTATACTAGAATACATGTATAGACAAAATGTGATTAATTGTAAAATATTTGTATAATTCATATTATAATATTTTCAGATATTTTTTAAGATGCAATCCTTACATTGTTTGGAAAATTAAACAAAGTTAGAAACTTTAAAAAATTTTACTCAGAAAAAAAATATAATACAGGCAATGGGGTTAATAAGAATAATCCCCTTATTGGCATACGTCACTGGAATTAGATAATGTTTATCGAAAGTGTACCGTGAGTTATTACAACTAATATTGATGTGCCGCGAGTGTAAAAAGTTTGGTAACCACTGGTCTATACAGTACTTGTTAAATTTTGAATTTTAAAACAAAAAACTGGACGAAGGGGCTGGGAAATATTATAAGACAAAAGTCGATAACTTGGAGCCCTTTAGCATTTAATCTGCGGTATTTAGTATATGCAACAATAAATTTAATTCATTAAACATTATGGTTTTGTATATTTCAGTAAAATAGTTTTTTCCTACGAAAAGTTAGATAATAAAGATAAGTACCTAACCATAAAAAAATAAAGTAAATCTTATAATTAATCTATAAAATAAAATTTTAGATTCTGAACGAAGTGAAGAAGATAGTGTTTTTATAATGATGTTTATTTTTTTTTTCAGTGTACGACTTTTCGTATGGAAATACTTGTCCAAAAGTTTCGTCAGTAACTTTTTGAAACCGGATTTGCTCTGATTGTACTTTAAAGAGAGGTCATTTTTTGAATTTCTCAATTCTTTAACTTTTTTTTTGGAAAAAACTACCCAAAATTTGACAAAAACGACTCGAAAATTATTATTTTTTGATCCGAACTATATGAAAATTTAAATATAGATAGAAAATCATATAAGGAAGATTTTGGCACAAGAAAATTTTGAAATTGTGAAAAAAAATTTTTGGACATTTTTCTAACATTTTTTTTTTCATTTATTTTTATATTATTAACTTCTCTCGTTTAGAATCGTTTTATTGAAGAAATGATTAATCGTTTCTTTAAAATTCAATACACCCGTTAAGAGAATCCCACCCATTGTGCGAAGAACATCCATTTTTATTGTTATGTGGCCGGCCAACAGTCTACGACACTTATTAAAATAAATATGAATGATACTAATCTAAAAACATCAAAAATAAATTAAAATCAAGATTCCTATTTTGTAGAGACAAATACTTTGAATAACAGTACAGAATAATTATATCGACCATTTATGTAATATTTCTATAAAACAATGCCTACATACTATTAACAATAAATACAGTAAGCAATATTTATTTTTAGATTTTGTAAAAAGAATAATCACTCTGGTTGGTAATACTTTATCGTCATCTTATGTATTTTTCGATGCCTGTGTTTATTATATTTAATTACTACATGCATTTAACTGAATTGAATGTGAAAATAATAAAAAACATTCACTCAGTAGAACAGTTTATGACAACAAATTGGCAAAGTACCTTCACATATAACTAAAGCAGCGAAAAATCTTATGTCTAATAGGAAGTTGTCGCGATCGTCCTATTTAAGATATTTTATGTATATTGTTGTTAGACCGTTAATTTATATCTACCCACCTATAGTAAATTATCACGTGGAAAGTAATATTAACAAGAGTAATGTTGATCATTAATCCATAATAATAAGTAATGAGCCATGTGCAAACTCACTCTAGGATGATTTTCAACGTTTCCTCGTCGTAGCTGCAGTTGTTGGCAGTGGCGGGCGTCGTCGACATGTCGCCGAGCTGTTGAACGAAACGGTAAAATGTCCGCGTCGACTACGGTCGGCGCCGCAGATTTTTTCCTCGGCTTGGCAGCCCAGTATTTGGTCAATCCAATTGAGACATAATGTTTAGAAGAACGAAAACGTGACGAATGCAAAATATCGAACACACAAACGAGGCAGAAGTCCAAACTTCGAAAGTGATCAACAAACAAACATGGCAACCATGGTGGCAACGATATATTAAAAATATACTTTGATTCGATATATCGATATATTCTTTACTCTATGATAATATATCGTGATATTTTAATCGATAACAATTTAATTTGTATAAATAATCATGGTAAAACTTTCGTTAATAAGTTACAACTTGGACTTTTTTCATAGTTTATAATTTATTGTTATTATCTTGTATAGTGCAATGTATTATTATGTATTAGAAATCATTCAAATAATATATTAATATCTTTGTTTTAAAATAATTGAAAAAATATCAGTATACCTATCGTAGTATTAATGTTCTAAATTATATCGTGGTATCGATATTAGTAGATTGATATATTTTTGCCATCAATATAAATTGTTTATAAATAACATAAGTAGGTAACGTCGTATGGTAACAGCAACAGCAGCTATATAGTGCGTGCGTTTCTTGCGTGTGCCGCTCATCCATTCATTATCTCTATTCTATGTTTTCTAATCTCTTTGTTCGCAGAATAACAACCATAGATAAAATAATAATAAGTAATAACTATAGAGTGAAATACTTTTAAAATTCTGAACGTAGTGAAGAAGCTTATGATTTTACAATGATTTTTTTTTTAAATTCTGAACGAAGTGAAGAAGCTTATGTTTTTACAATGATATTTATTTATTTTTCTCTTTCTAGAAACACTTTTTCGTATAGAAATACTTGTCCAAAAGTTTCGATCAATATCTCTATAGAACCGGAATCGTACCTTGATAGTACTTTTCCAGAACCTCTAAAAGAGGTCGTTTTTTCAATTTCTCAATACTTTTTTCAAGAACGGGAAAAACTATCGAAATATTGACAAAAAACAGCAAAATATGCAATTACCGGAATTTCCGTAAAATTTAAAATTACTTTTTGACTAACTTCTAAAATAATGCAGCTAGGGACTTGAAATTTTCACCAACCACTAAAAATCTCATTGACATATATGTCTAATTAACATGAAAAAATTTCAAAAATCGTTAGTCAACTTTTTTTTATACTCGTTTGCAGTGGCGGCGCGAAGTTTTTTTTACTCGAATCACCATGACTAAAAATGATCATCTATTTGAGTTAGGTTAGGCGCAATTAGGTTTGAAAAATTAAGAGTTCGAATTTTTTAGAGTTCATGAACCTGTAGAAGCTATACCCCTCCCTACCTATGGGTATATACAGTGTGTAATCGATAGTTGGAAACACTGTATAACTCTGTTAATATTAAGTATATTTGAATTATGTTTTTTTAGATGACTAACAAACTTAATTACATACTCATTAAACTAATTTAACTAATTTTATGCCATTTAATTTCGCGCATGCGCACAACAACTTTTTTTTTTTAAATGGCAACCACCCTGTTTTTAGGGTAATTATTTTTACTAGTATTTTTTTATGAATTTTAATGGTCAAACTAACTTTCTAAGTTTAATATTACCTTAGATATGAATATTTAAATGTTTGATATTATTTTTGACATTTTTTAATTATTCGTAAATTGTATGACTTAAATTATTTATTTTTTCCCCTTATGATATCTTCTTTGGGGGAGAAATAACCCTTTCCCCTTACCATGATTTATATTTTCTAATAATTTATCGGATATTTTTGGATTATCTCAAATTGTATTCTATGCACTAACAATAATCTTCAAACAATTCAATTTTATTTCTTTTATTGGATATTTTTAAATAATTAATAAATGATAAATACACGTTGATAAGTACTAATGTGGTAATTTAAGTTTAGAGTAAGTTAGATACGTTAAATTGTCTGTCTTTATTTCAAATGTCATTTCCAATGTCGTAATTAACCTTACTAGTGACATTGCTGTTATTTTTAATTTTTAAATTGTCATTGTTTTCAATTTTTAATTTTAATTTAAACAAATTATGAATAATTCAGATAAAGTTGATATGCTTTTCATTTTCTGGGAATGTGAGAAAAATTCACGTCACGCTGCACACGTTTATGCTGAACGTTACCCGGGTATGTTTATTAATTAGTATTTTGTATGACTTGGATATTTTGTTAGTTAATGTAAGAATAATTTTATTTTTATTTTTCTAAATTCAGATAGGCAACACCCGTCACATAGTTATTCTCATAAGTTAGAAAGAAATTTAAGAAATACAGGGTCTTTTTCTAATACAAGAGTTAATGTCAACCAACAACCTAGACGAGCCAATGCATTAGGTGAAGATATTGAACTTCAAGTGTTAGCATACGTCAGAGCAAATCCCAGAGTAAGTACACGACATGTCGGCTTTGAATTAAACATTTCTCATAACTCCGTTCATAAAATTTAAAAAAAACATAAAATGCATCCTTACAAACCTGATTTAATTCAACACTTACGCCAAGGTGATTTTGAACGTAGGATTATGTTTATTTCTTAGCTGATAACTCAATTAGAAGACAAACCTAATATAATAAATCACATATTGTGGACAGATGAGTCTAAATTTACAAACAATGGAATTATAAATAAACAGAATAATCGTTATTGGGACAATCAAAATCCCCATTGGATTTTAGAAACAAACAACCAATCTGTCTGGGGAACTAATGTATGGTGTGGGTTAATTGGAGGTAAATTGTTGGGACCTTATTTCTACGACTGATCATTAAATGGAAGACGATATTTAGAATTTCTAATGAATGAGTTACCCATCATGCTAGACGATATTCCTCTTGCAATAAGAAACAATTTGATTTCACAACAAGATGGAGCCCCAACACATAATGCTATCGTTGTGAGGAATTATTTGAATGAAAACTTTGAAAATCGTTGGATTGGAACTTATGGGACAATACAATGGCCACCTCGATCTCCAGATCTCACACCATTAGACTACTTTTTGTGGGGGCATCTAAAAACTGTCGTCTATGCAGATCCACCTACCAGTCTTATGCATTTGAAAAATAAAATAAATGCAGCATGTATTCGACTTACTAAAGAACAGATTTCAAGTGCAACAAATAGAGAATTTTTACGGAGGGCAGAAACGTGTTTAATTCATAATGGAGAGCAGTTTGAACAATTCATAAGATGAATCAATGTATTTTGTGTACCTACTAGATAAATAAAAATTAAAAAAAAAAGAATTGTATTTTTTTTAATTACCTAGGGAGACAAATTATAAGAAAAAAAAATTATGGTAGGGAAAAGGGTTATTCCTCCCCCAAAGTACTAATAATAGTACTAGAAGATATCATAAGGGGAAAAAATAAATAATTTAAGTCATACAATTTACGAATAATTAAAAAATGTCAAAAATAATATCAAACATTTAAATATCCATATCTAAGGTAATATTAAACTTAGAAAGTTAGTTTGAACATTA
>JAIPRM010011439.1:0-12898 GCA_025469315.1 Stegophylla sp. TES_Ste_2020
TATTATACTAAAGAAGTGTAAAAGTATCTTTATCAAACCACTTCATATACTATATAATTTGTCTCTGTCAACGGGCACCTTCCCATTATATTGGAAAAAATCGTATATAATTCCTATTTTTAAAAATTGTGATAAAAGTAATGTTATTAACTATGCATTAACCGTATGGTTCATACCGCAGGCCGTCATGAACAATAACCCGGTGTGACGTGTCCCCTCAGTGGCACTATCAAACGGCGGCTGTTGATTTCAGAAAACCACGTCAGCCGCCGCGAACCGTCACCACTGCAGGCTGTTGTGCAGGTGAAACTGCTGCGTTGCCGACGGCACAGCACCGGTATAAATTGATCTGCAGACGTTTTCCGTTGCCCCGGGCTACCAGGTCGCCGGCGGCCGAGCCCGTGACGTGTACACCGAGTACGTATACGTACGTCATCGTTCCGCACACGACACTGTTACTATCAGAGACGGATTTACACTATTGCCCCCTAGACAACTGTTTTTTTTTTTTTTTTTTTTTTAACGCCCGAAAAAATTTTTCTACCATGTAACACGTGAATTTTGAAGCGAACATTTTATTTCTGTGGCAAAATAATCAATTTTTAGGTTCAATAATCGTTCTGTTTGTGAAAATAGAATACCAATACCGGTGTCGTCAAAAACGAAAATGTGTTATAAAATTTAAATCAGAAAAAAAAATCAAATACGCACTTTTACTTTAAAAATGGAAATGTTATACAATTTAACTTAATAAATGGGGAAATATTATATAATTTAAACTTTAAAGTTTTAGACGAAAAAAAAATTTAACCTACAAATATAATTATGTAATAAAATAACTCAAAAAAAAAAAAAAAAATAAGAAAAAATTATAAACATCCTAACACAAGTGGTATTTGATTTTGAAAAATGAAGGTTTTTGAACCACTGGTACTATGATTATTTATGATATACACTAACGATTAGCATTCAAATAACTTCCCCGACTCAGTAATTATTCGAAAAACGATTGAACAAGCTCATTTATTTTATAAATTATTGTCAATTTACTTTTACATATTATTCGTACAGTAATGGAAAGATAACAAATGACATACGAAAAATATATAGTAAAAAGTAAACAATAACGACATGGATAAATATTAAAAATAAAATAAAACTAATTAAGATCAAAAACAGTTAATTTATGAAATGAACGAAGTGCCCAAAACATGTCAATTGACATTTCAATAAATCATGATTTTTATTATCTAATTAAACGCTCGTGGACAACCATTGTTTATAATCTGTGTGATTTATGTTATTGTTTTCAATTAGTTACGCGAATTGGAAGTCGAATGAACGTGTAATCGTGTGAGTGTTACAGCATTTATATTTTGTACAAATACTAAATTCCGGTGAGAAATTAATTATTAATTGATAATTAATTAGGAATCATTAATTTTACAATTATTATTTAATTTATTGTTATTCATTTCTAGATATATCTTGTATAAAAAATAACTATAACAAATAATATGAAAAACATAATAAGAAGAATTCATGTTTGAAACTACATAATTGGCTTCCCTGGAAAACTGTTGTTACTGTAGGGTGACCATACGTCCTGTATTATACAGGATTGTTCTTTATTTCGGCTCTGTGTCCTGACAAACGTCTCTCAGGACGCTTTTTGTCTCGTAATTTCAAGTCTGTCCCATATTAATCCCGTTTGATGACTTACTGTTGATTTAAAATTTTTGAAATGAAATTATTGAATAAAATAATGTAAGAATCTAGAAATCTTTTGAATACCATTAGATCAATATTATAATCGTAAAATGAATTAACAAGATTTTCTAATATTTAAAAAGTATCAATTTAGATTCATTATGTTATTTTATGTTATTCAAAATAATGTTTTTATGTGTTTAAATTTAATCTATAATAGGTTGTTTAAAAGTTATTTTTTTGTCACGATTCAAAAACATATATATATATGTAATAAATACTTATTTATTTAAAAATATTATGAAAAATATTTTTGTTTTGTATTTTATTTTTTTAAATATGGTCCACCCTATACCAAGTACAATTTACTATTATTCGGTTACCATTATATATGAACGTAATCAGATGATAATGTCATTCTAGTAAACTAGTATACAGAGGGGTGAAATTATGAAAGTATAAAATTTGAAAATTTAACATTATTTATAAAACGCTGGCTATAATGTCAACTTTGACCGGGTAACGTTAAAATTATAATATTATCCAATCGTCAGCCTAACATTAATGTACGTTGCCGTGCGCGCGAGTGTCCTGTGTCACGTTATGGCCGCATGCCCTCCCCCCCCCTGTTTGCACCCCCATGTTTGTGATTTATTTTTCCTGTGGGGATTTGTCGCGAGGATCGAATTTATGCGCCACATTTTTATCCGCGCAAACGAGCTTCAAAACAGCCTAATGATATGCGATGACATTGGATATGCTCCAGCTAGTATGGAACAGATTGGATTATCAACCGGATAAGACCATCTTATAGGTCGTGACTATTTTGGGGGGTTGATCAGGGTGTCAATACTACAATACTCTCCCTGCATGTAAAAAACCAAATAATTTGTTTTATTCAAAATAGAGATGAAATCCATTATTTTCGAGATTGATTTTTTCAGGAACCGTTCAACTGATTGACTTGACATTTTACACGGATATTCGTTTGAATTCGAGAAATATAAGTGTTGATTTTATAAAGGCACCAGATTACTTCTTGGTTCACCTGTAGTCAGAAATCTATTTTCAAGACGATTCCTAGGATATTTCCAGACGTATTCAATCGTTTTTGGATTTTCAAAAAAAAATATTTTTGTTTTATTTATATATGTGAGATAAATATCGAATTTTTCATTAGACCGACTTTTTTTTCTTTAGATAAGTTATATATATATATATATATATTAAATAAACAAAACAAAGCAAAAATGGTGTCCGTCGAAAATATCAAATTAACACTGGGTCCGACGTGCACTGTGCAATTTTGTCATTAATTTTGCGGTCACCCTTTTCACACCGATTTCATCTATTAAAATTGAACGTTAAGAACCAATTGTTACACTAATTTATTGTTTACTTTCCTAACTGTCAATGGACGGTGATTTCTGTTTTATTCACTAACACTAGCAATAATTTTTTTTATCTGTGTTCGATGTTGATCCAAAAAATGATGGCCATTTTCAATGGATACGCAACCTCCTTTAAAATGTCTGAACTGGTCAAAAGTTACATAGCGACTTAATGAAACATTACAAAAAGCGAATTTTATCAATTTAATAACTGTCATAGCAGAAATCGCGTCGAAAAAAATAAAAAATATTCATTGTAAAATCGTCGATTTTTACAATATACCTAAGTTTGAAAGCACATTTTCAATGATTAATTTGAGATAACAAGCAATATTACACACTTAAATACTGGAAATTATCACTATTAATTTAGATATAATATTATATTAATGATAACGTTAAACGATTTTTTTTTTCAAAATTTTAGTCCCGGTATTATTTGAACACACCTCGTATATTATTATTATTGTAATAAAACATGTTCGACCAACAGCAGCAGCAGCAGCAACACAAACCTGGGTGATCCGACGACTGCTAAAATTAAGTACGATCCTGAACAGTGACTGCCGCTTGTGCGCTGTAATGAGAAACGGTTCTCACGCCCGTCGAAAACAATAACAATAATTGATTATCGGACTTATAATAATATGCAGTTTGTAATGATATATTTTGTGGGTTATTTTTTTCTTGTACAAAAGAGTAAACACGATTTCCATTCAAGTCGTTTATAAAGTATAATATACATTATACATAATGTTATAGTTGTATATTATAATATTATAAACTAATAATTATTGATCTCTTCAGAATATATTATTATATATATATATATATAAATATGCATATACATAATACAATTATTAATGTATTATTTTGTAACAACGAGAAAATCGTAATCGAAAATCCTTAAACGCTAAATATTTTTAATTTCAATTTAATGATACGTATTTAAGTCTATTATAATAATTTAATATTCTTAATAATACACAATATTGACTAGAACGTAAAATAAGGATCAATCGCATCGGAATACTCGATATCCAACGGCCGTCCATCACAATTATTCATCACACCCTCTCTTATAAATAAACATTTTAGGTGCGCTCCTTTGGCTTTGTATATTAACTACTTTTTATATTATTTTGCATTGCACCGAGTTTTTTATTTTTACAGGTAAATAAATATATATATATATATATATATATATAAAAAAAATAATAATAATAATAATAATAAAAAAAAAAACAAAACAATATTATTTTACATAATTTTCTATACAAAAAAAAAAACACGCGTGTCCTTGACCGGTACTATGTAAAAATTGGAAACGAAACTATTACAAACACCATTTGTAATTTTCGTAGACGAACTATGCGTGACAAGATCCGGAAAATTATCATAGAACATTTTAAGTAGGCACTGATAAGTTTGTATAAAATATCGTTTCGAATGAAAAATGTAAGCATATGCAAGTTTAAAATTATCGAAATACCTTGATTGATATAATTCATTTATATGTTTATAAAGGTAATTTTTTTAAACAAATTGTCAAAATTGACTAAACTCAAGCATTCGATGCTCGTAGTTTGATCTATGTATTCCGAAGCACCAAAAAAACACCACGTAACTAATAAATTGTTATGCCACCGTATAAATGGAATTCATCGCACTTTTAGTACTTCGCCACTAGGGTGAGCTAGAGCTCGACTTTGGTATTTAGGGGTTAAAAAATTCGTTTTTATCACCATGTTTCTTTTACATGTTCAATTAATTTTTAATTTGTGTTTTTTTTTTTTTTTTTTTCAGGCACACGACTGTTATTACAACGCCGCTTAAATATAAAATTGGAATTCCGTCGCAAACGATGAAATATGTATGCAAAATGATTCAGAATTTATCAGACGATTTTAACTTGAATAATTTAATAAAAAAACAGATTTGTCTATGAAGTGACTGATTGTGCCCGGGCACAATAGTCTGTTTCGTCCTACCTGCTCCCGAGTTGGGCTCTGAGGCACGCGCGCATATTTTTCATTGTCAGTATCTACACCAAACGTTGACGTATAAATATCTATAATTTTAGATTCTGAACGAAGTGAAGAAGCTAGTGTTTTTACAATGATGTTTATTTTTATTTTTTTCTGTGTACAACTTTTCGTATAGAAATACTTGTCCAAAAGTTTCGATCAATAACTTTTTGAAACCGGATTTGCCTCTAGATTGTACTTTAAATAGGTCATTTTTTGAATTTCTCAATTTTTCAATTTTTTTTTTTTGGAAAAAACTACTCAAAATTTGACAAAAACGACTCGGAAACCATCATTTTTTGATCCGAATTTTATGAGAATTTAAACATAGATAGAAAATCATATAAGAAAATTTTGAAAATGTGAAAAAAAAATTTTGGACATTTTTCTAACATATTTTTTTTCATTTATTTTTTATATTATTAACTTCCCTCGTTCAGAATCGTTTCTTTAAAATTCAATACACCCGTCAAGAGAATCCCACCCATCGTGCGAAGAACACCGTTCGTGCGAAGTATGTCCGGCTGTTTTATTTTTCTAAGTCGAGTACACTAACTAATTAGGCGATTATTGTTTTTTTTTTCTCTTTTAATCGAGCGCAAAACAAAACAAACACATGATTCACCACCGAATTCGGGTGCTCGTTAGGCAGCTCAAACGACACGCGCGTGTTTTACGCGTAGCTACTTATTTACATACAATAAATAATTAACAACAATAATAATTAAAATAATTAAATAGCGATTAATATCGTTACTTATATAAACGTATAAGAGAGGTGTGTATAATAATATTAAATTAAGGAACAATCGTTTACTTTTTCGTGTACTTAAGACTATATCGATTAAAGGCGGCTACGCGCTACACACTACGGTACAAATAATATTTGGCAAGAATATATTATTATCATAATATTACAATAATTATTTAATAGGTATACTATATTATAGTTCGATCGATTCATGTATAGTCATCACAACGTGTGAGTACGTACAACGAACCCGGCGGCGTACACTAAGTACACTGGCGTCCACCTAAGTAACTCTTGATATGATAATTTTGACGTGTCAGGTGAATTAGTAAATGACTTGTCATACAAGGAAATTTTCATTTATAGGTACACAAAATTATGAAAGTCCGTACACTGATCTGACGTATCAGAACTATTGTATGACTTTTGTGTCGTTTCTAAAAATTTGTGACTGACAAAAGTACTGCATCATCTACTTTTGTCAGATATGAACCACATAATCTAGAGGTATGTTAAAATTTTAGTTTTTTTTATTATTTTAATAATTATTTGTAATAATTTTACTATATAGCATATCTAATTATTTATTTTTATTCTTATTATTTCATAGTTAAAATATTTATAATATAAATATAATATATTATACTGCATTTATAACGAAGGATGATCCAGAAAATAATGTGACTTTTGTACTGGCCATAGAAACTTACCCTAAAAATGGGTGTACCCAATTCTTGGCCATTCATAGACATTTAAAATATTTAATAAATTTACGACATTTGTATGTCCTCATCGTCTGAAGACATTTTAAGAAATGCACTTTTAAATCACGTCACTTCGGTTTATTGGTTCAAAATCACTTGTCATATCATCTGTCACGTTGCTTATCATATCACGAATCACGTTTTACTTAGGTGGACGCCGGGCCTGAGTTATATTCGGACACGATCGCTTGGGAACATGATAGATAGTGACTGGTGGTTCTCGAGAGAATTCGCGAATCGACTTCGGGGACGGATTATCGGGGTACGACGGGGATGCGGGGTACGGTAAAATCTACGAACAGATTATTATTATAACATTAGCGACACGCGATATTACACAATAATAACTGTACAATGTACGTGTAGTTCGGATCGACGAAATCGCGATAATATTTGATGCTCCACAGCAGTGCTTGAATTGGAAAAAAATAAGAAGAGAGACGCATAAGTCGAAAAAAAAATTAGCGTCCCCCAAAATTTTAATTTCTCATACACCTGTGGGCGATTCTTTTAAAATTAGTAGGGGTATGCTAAAAATATTTAAAAAAATAGAAGGGGTACGCCCTCCCCCCAAGTCAAGCACTGCTTCACAGAAGCCATTATATTATTATTATTTATTATACATAGTGGGCGCGGTCCGGCTCGTCGTTATCGTTGCCGACGGGATCAAAACAGATCGACAAAGTTTAAGCCCTGTGAGCTTTGCGTGTGTCCTCTGATGAGATCCGGATCGGACGGCGCGCTCTGATTCTGGCCGGACATCGAACTGGTCACCATTTGGCTGTTCTCTTGTCTCATAATGTTTCTTCTCCACTTTGCGCGAGCGTTTTGAAACCACACCTACATACATTCAACCGGCATGCCGAAATATTCGCGTCAGTATAAATTATTTTGTATTATAATACCGCATTGTTTATCATGACCACGGTTAAGGATTTATAACTCTTAAATAAACAATTACGAGCTCTATTATATAAACGAAACCTATTGAAATATGTGTGAAATTGTGCTATAAGATTTTTTTTTTTTTTTCATTTTAGTAACAAAACGTCTAAAGCGACTAGAATTTGGTAAAAGTATAAATGGCACGAAACGTTAATACTGGTTCCTAACAGAACATCGTATCTGCATATTTCGTCGTCTCCGTTCATCTAATGAACAATACGTCATGTAAAATTATATGAAGTACCTATAAACATATTTAAAGTGCAAAATAACTCGAAGCAAACCGTTTTTGTAAAATATTGTTCGTTCAAGAAGTTACGACTATTTGAAAAATTTGAAACTCGAAACCTTTGTGACTATTGGGACAATATTTTCCAAAAATTATATGAAATTTCCTCGACAAAATTCTACTTTTTAATTTTTATAACCTGTGTTTAAGCATTAAAATCGACTCTAAAGGCCACAATCGATGATCTGCGTAGCTTAATTTTGCAATATTGTTCGTTAAATAACGGTAAAAACAAATGCGGATACTTTAATTACAAAAAAAAAAAAAATGAAAAATTCAATATGTAAATTTAATCATAAAATACCATGACCTCGTGCAAAGGATTTATTTGGCACTTACTGAGTATTATAGTTAATTATAAAAGAATGCGAATGTTATAAGTTCGTGATAACAAAACTCGTGTTGTTTTCACGTAACATAATATTATCAACAGGGCTTGGAACCCGGATTTTTCGTTTTCCACTAAGATACCACGACTCGCGAGTTGTCGAAATCGGTTTTCAAAACCCAAGACATTTTAGTTCGGCAAGTAACCTTTCTAAGAACCGATTTTTCAAATAAATGATAGCTATCCCGTCATTATTAAGAAAATTATTTTTTTTTACAAAATTGTTGGAATTTTATTCTTCATTTATATGATGCTGAAATTTTCAATTTAGGGTTAATGCGTAAAAAATTAACACTCAAACCAGACTTCTTAGTCAAATAACATTATTTAAATAGGTTACTAATGACGGAAATTTCAAAATTCCGTCAAAATTAAAACCGACAAATTTTCAATACTCAAAATCAATTAACCATTATGGGTTCCAAGCGATTGTCGCCCCAGTGTGTAGGCAAGTATAGTCGACGGGTCTCACCTGTAACACTCGTTTCGATAGGCCGGTCTTTTGCGCTAGCTGTTTCAGGTCTTTGGCGTCGGGGTTTTGGTTGATGTTGAAGTATGACTTCATTGTGCGCAGCTGGTGGTGTTTGAACGACGTCCGCATGCGCTTCGTGCGCGTTTGCTGTTGTTGCTGCTGCGACATGCCACCGGTGCCCATGGTCGAAGAGTACGTGGGCGATGACAAGCTGGACGTCTCGTAAGTCAAAGATTCCATCGACGAAGACAGGTCTGTGGATTGCATGACTTCTGCGAAAATAAAACAGCACATCAATTAATATTCAAATCACAGATGCAATATTTATAGTCACAAAATATTACTATATATTCGCCATGGGTCTTAATTAATAATGTAACTACAATATGTCTTGGGGATTTATATACATTAAAAAAACGTGAAATATGATTTTATGTAACAAATATGCAGTAAAATATACCCGTAGGTATAAAAAAGGATAAATCAAGTTTTAAATTAATATGAAAGAACTTACAACGATTATTTATTTATTTATTATTGTTTGATTATAATTTCTGATAAAACTTTTTTTAAATTAAAGATAAAATGCAAAAAAAAAAAAGAAAAAATTGGTAGTTCATATAGATTTTGAATTTTACTTAATTACATTGATATAATGGCTTATTGGTATTTGATAAATACAAATAAAAAATGAACTACAAAAATTTTCTTTTATTCTGACAGAAAGTGATTAGAAATTTGTTCAGTAGTTCGTTAGTAACTCGAGGTCTACTAATTTTACTAGGCTTAAATGATAAAACGTTTTTTTGAAATAATATACACTGCTGTGGTGTTAATTTTTTTTTAATTACCTACCTACCAATTATTTTTAATAATGTAAATCTAATCTTATATTTAGGTTTTGTAGCCTTTTCACTCGTGATAATTGTTGTACCAATATCATCAATGATAAAGTCGATTTTTATCAAAACGATTATTTAGTTGAAGAAATAATTCCCATCATTGGCGGTTAGTATTGTTTTAGACAAAGTTGACGCATAATTATAGATTGAGTTTTTCATATTTATTTATCTTTTATTATCATATTAATACAATCGAGTGGCCGATATTATCACATTCAAACGAATGTAATTCAGGTATATTGTAAAAAAAAAAAAAACAAAACAATTAAGGTGTTTTATTCAATAATTAATATTCGTTTTATTCGGTGAAATAAACCACCCCGACGTATTATGTAGCAGCGATTAGAGTGTACCACCTTGTCCCATAAACGTTGTTTTAGAAAACGCGCGTTTTAAATTAAAACTAATTAAAAACTTTTAATTATTACACGTTTAGTGGAATATTATACTCGGTGATAATTGTTTCTAGGACTTGTTTTTACAATGCATAACCAGGTAAAACCGACCGCGGTTGTACAACAAAACGAATCGACACGGCGAACACAACATCACGCGCAAGTACACACGCTCCTCATATTGTGTTCGTCTGCTTGTATAATATTAATATAAACATACGAGTGCCTATAGACATTTGAAAATGAAAAAAAAAAACCTCGCGGTCAGTAATAATTTATTCCTTATTAGACGGACTGGTGCGCTAAGAGCAGGAAACGTCATTTAACTACTGCTAGCACGTGGTCTGAGGACTCGCAGGAACTACAGCTATCCCCTTTCTCCGCGCGCGCGCGCGATTATCGACATATGGATGGCACGGGGGCGTCCATTGTTTGCGCAGAATGTATATTTTTTTATCCGTCTCTCTCTCTCTCTCTCTCACGTTCTTTCTTTCTCGATTCTTTTCTTTTTATTTTTCATACAAATTATTATTATACTCGCTCTCTCTCTCTCTCCTCGCGTTTGTTCTCTTTTCATAACAAAATATACGCGTACATACAATTTTTTTATTTTTTTTATACTCGTCCGCGTGTTGTGCGTATATAATATTAAATGTATACGTACACACTTTGGTGATGAATGACGGACAGGTGCCCCACATCGTCGATGAAATAATCCAAAATAAACAATGCATAAGAAGTGTGCTTGGGAAAGAAAACATTTGTTTGACACAAACACACACACACACACACACACACACACACACACCCGGGGTTAATGGGCACGACTATTGACAACGCGCGTTCGTTCGGGTCGGGAAATACGGTTTGAAAAAAAAAAAACAAAAATAAGAGAGCTAGAGACACATATATTTTTGGAGGGGGAGCGAAAGAAAAGAAACGGGGAGGGGAAAAATGCTTAGAAATGGTATTATTTCTTTACTTTTTTTCAATGACATCTCGTTATATCTGCCGCCACCGACGACGAATGGAAATCGTTTGGAGGTGGTGTTTTTATGTCAACTCACTCGTTGACAGCCCCCCTCCCCCGCTCCTCACACCGTATATACTTTCGTTCGTGTATAATTTGTATGTTGCCTCCATTGTTGTCGCAGGACTCACAACCAAAGCGTAAAGCGTATATAATATGCATATTTAAACGCGTGTGCGTGTAAATTTGCACAACCGAACAGTATTATTTTGGAGTGGAAAAACCGTTCAAAGGTTTTGAGATACAATACGTGCAATAAAACACACTCGCTGAGTTGAAAAAAGTTATTCGTTTTGAGTACTCGCACGATGACGAGTACGGGAACAACGGTAGACACGTGTATTGTGATTTTAAAAGCTCACAGCCGGTACATGAGATAAACATATTTATATGTTTGATTTTTTATTCCAAGTCAACAAATTGTTAGTATTTACCGCGCTTGGTCGACTACAACTAACAACAACTAACTATATACATTATAATATTACAGTAAATTAAGTGTATTACGTATCCTGATCTGGTCTACACATACGAATGGCAACAAAAACGTTTTAGATGATTAGTCGATCAGCGTTTAGTCTACATCAAGGATGGGAAATGATGGCAACTAGATCTTAAATTGTATTATATTTTCAAAAATCCTAAATTATGCATAATAATCATGGTATTATGAGATTTAAAAAAAAATGTATTTTAACTTTGCATTTTCTTTGTTTAGGTTTACAAAAAATAAAAAAGAAGTTCCCTAATTTGTTTTATATATTTTTAAGAAATTTGTTTATTGTATTTAAATTTAAAATCATGATAAAATATTCTGATTATTACTATTACGAGAAAAAAAAAAATTAGAGCTTTGGCAGGCATGACTTCTTCGTCACATGTATATTCATTTTTAGAGTCGTATATAAATCATTATAAATTATTACTATCATACGGTAATTATAATTTATATTCAAAATTATTCGAATGCAGTAGCAACATTTTTAATTTAGTGGAAAAGGAAAAGGTATGATTTAGGCATAAAAAGAAATAAACCAAAATTAAGATTGGGCGGAAACTGACTGTTGGTACGGATTTTTTTTAAACATCAAATAGGTACTGCGTGACTTTATTCCTGAGAAGACACAAGACAGTGGTTCTTATCTATTTTTAATCACGAAATTTTTGGGTATTTTCAAAAAATTCATAGCACCCTACACCTACCACTATAAACATATATATTCTAAGTGGTTATAAATTTTTGACCGCACAATCGTGCATTAAAAAGAATAAAATATGAGTTTCAATTCTATTTTAATAAATATAACTCAAAAGTAACTATACCGTAAATTTATAAAGTTGTAATTTAAAATGAATTGAACAAAAATAGTGTCATATTGCGGTTATAAATTTAAAATAGACCAAACAATAAAAATAAAAGCCGGACATACTTCGCACGATGGGTGTTCTTCGCACGATGGGTGGGGATTCTCTTGACGGGTGTATTTAATTTTTAAGAAACGATAAATCATTTCTTCAATAAAACGATTCTGAACGAGGGAATTTAATAATATAAAAAATAAATGAGAAAAAAAATGTCAGAAAAGTGTCCAAAATTTTTTTTTCACATTTTCAAAATTTTCTTGCGCCAAAATCTTTCTTATATGATTTTCTATCTATATTTTAATTTTCATAAAATTCGGATCAAAAAATGATGGTTTCCGAGTCGTTTTTGTCAAATTTTGGGTAGTTTTTTCCAAAAAAAAATATTGAAGAATTGAGAAATTCAAAAAATTACCTCTTTAAAGTACAATCTAGAGGCAAATCCGGTTTTAAAAAGTTATTGATCGAAACT
>JAIPRM010011440.1:0-12898 GCA_025469315.1 Stegophylla sp. TES_Ste_2020
ATAGAACCGGAATCACACCCAGATGGTACTTTGAAAAGGTCATTTTTCCAATTTCTCAATACTTTTTCCAAAAACGGGGAAAAACTGTCAAAATATTGACAAAAAACGGCAAAGTACGCAATTTCCGAAATTTCCGTAAAATTTAAAATTACTTTTTGACATAACTTCTAAAATAATGCAGCTAGGGAATTGAAATTTTCACCAACCACTAAAAATAGTTACCAAAACATTTCATAAAAATTTCAAAAAGATTTGATCAATTTTGAGTTAAGTAAGGCATTTTGAAAATTTCGGATATTGCTAATTTTTTGTTAGTTTTATGTTTTAAAATTTTTGATTTTTGATATTAAGACTTGGAAATTTAATATTATCTCACTGACATATATGTCTACTTGATCTGAAAAAATCTCAAAAATCGTTAGTCAACTTTTTTTTTTATAACCGTTTGAAGTTAGAATTTCTACTAAATTCGTTAGTTTTACCTAAAATTACGCACTTTAACGAGTATATAAGAAAATTGGTCAAACCGATTGTTTTGAAATTTGGTGCTTAGATAGAGAATTTCATTTCAAATATTTTGGTGCAATAAAATTTCTTATTTTTAGGTTCAATAATCGTTCTATTCGTGAAAATTGGATACCATTAGCACCAATCTCAAAACCGAAAATATATAAGAAAATTGAATAAAAATATTATTAATACACATTTAAAATATTCTTCAAAATTAAAATTAATTGTTTAACAATCCTGCAGTGCTAAAATATAATCGATATAGGTACTTCAAAGTTGTTTTTAGTACAAAATGGTGTAAAAAATCAAATATTAAATTTTAATAAACCGAAATTTACCATTTAGTCACCCCGCATTTAAAAAATGTCAAAAAAAAAACATCGAAATATGCACTAAAAGATGGAAATATACAATTCAAATTGTAAAATAAGACCTTAAAATAGAAAAATGACAAAATACGCAAAAATATGCACTAAAAAAGTTTCATTTTTTAAATTGTTATGTCATGAAACAAATTTTGTGCTCACTTAGCATATATCATACGATCAACCAGAATAAAATATGTATATGCAAATGCATACAAATTCTCGTTCTATTTATGAATATATGATTACGAGTTACAACTCATTAAACGAGTTTATTCTAATCCATTAATTTTCAATATATTATATTAGTATATAGTAAGGTACGTTTCAACACAACTTTATCAGTGCACTCCGTACTCGGCAAAACGAATATTTAAATTCTTGTGGCGGTGAGATTATATAAATATACCGACATGAAACTAAATATGAATTTACAGCGTCACGGATGTTTCTTTGAACTGAATTAATTCGATATAAAAGAAAAACATAATATTATAGTGTTAATTCGTTGGCTAATTTTCATCTGAACGGCAAATTATAAATATTTCTAACACACAGTGGATAATTTGAATTTGATCTTGTACACAGAGAGTAATGGAATTCTAAACGCAATCAACAAATACCGTATTTATTTATTTTCATACAAACGGACATGAGGTCCTATTACAATTTAAACATTAATATTAATATATACAATACAATAATGTTTAAAATACTAAAATCTAGACAAAAAACACGAATTAAGGAATTGTCAATTAGACACCCTAAATTTATATTATTAATTATTTACTTTTATATTTAATATTATAAAATTTGATATTCACACAGTGTGATTTGAAAATTTTCAAGATTTTCATAGTTAATCCTAAAAAAATCCTAACACCTGTGCAAAATCGTTTTCAAACATGAAATAATAGCGTATACGACGTATTAGTGGATATTATATTTCGTTTCGCCGGCCAAATGATGTCGTAATAGTGGTAAACTTCAATACGGAAAACGTCCGTTTCTAGAATCAAAGTAGAGCGGAAGAGGGGGTAAGGGCCCCGTGAGGGCTATCGATTTTATAGAACGAAGTGTTTTTATTTTCGCAAAAACGCTTCGGATCGATAAAAGTGTTTCGAAAGATTCACATATGATGATACTTTAGAAAGGATATTTTTGGAGCATATCTACCAGTGGTATTTAAGAAAATCGAGGTGGTAATCGTACCCAGGGTGATGCCCCCATTTTTTAGCTGTAAAAATGCAAAAATTAGAAATCTAGTTCTTTCAAAATGTTTAAGTCGCTGTAAAAACTATGTTTTCTAGAACTCATTTTTCTTTTTTGGAATCTTAAGTAGTCTTGTGACAATACTGACTTTTTTTTTTTAAACACAATAACACTTCATTTTAACTGCGGAATTTTATTCGGGTAATTTTTCTGTGAATTTTTTGATGTATTGAATGCAAAATGTATAGAAGAAGTTTTTGAATTATTCAAATTTAAGTTTTAACGGTAGGTAATACCTAGTCTCTTGGATACAAATTTAGTTACAAAGTCAGTATCCTTAATGTGACATAAAATGAAAATGATTGATGCAAAACATAGTTTTTATAGTTACTCGAAAATTCCAAAAAAAAATCCAAATTATTACAGTTTTGTTGAAAAAAAAAGGGTTGAACACGTTTAAAGAATCACTCTGTATAGACAAACTGAAAAAATAAAAGGTTTATTACGTTTTACAAATTCATTAAAATTATAGGTAATACGATATTATTTTGTACTATTGGAAGCGAAGGTACTTGATTGCGAGTTACGTAAACCTATTTAGGAAAATAATTCGATATTGGCTGTGATTAATTACAGTATTTTGGGGGAAACAAAAAAAAAAAAATATGTTGTCACACGATCTCCAATTATTATTTAATGTTCGAATGCGTGAAGAATCTCTCTATTTTCCTCGTCTGTGATTCTTTTATTTAAACATTATTTAAGGAACAAATATATTTTGTTATAATATAAACAGAGGTATTCAGTAGAATTTATTAGATTCAACTGGCCCAGCTTTCTAGTCTATACCATACTTTTTTTTGTATCTAATAAATAAAGGAAAAAAAAAAAAATGAAAAGAAAAAAAAATGTTAGAAAAATTTCCAAAATTTTTTTTTTCACATTTTCAAAATTTTCTTGCTTCAAAATGTTATTCATATAATTTTCTATCTAACTTTAAATTTTCATGAAGTTCGGATCAAAAAACAATGGTTTCCGAGTCTCTTTTGTCAAATTTTGAGTAGTTTTTTTCAAAAAAAAAAAAAGAATTTGAAGAATTGAGAAATTCAAAAAATGACCTCTAATAAAGTATCAACTAGAAGCAAATTCGGTTTCAAAAAGTTGCTGATCGAAACTTTTGGACAAGTGTATCTACACGAAAAAGTGTTAACAGAAAAAAAAGTGTGTACTTCGCTCGGCGGGTGGGATACTCTTGACGGGTGTATTGAATTTTAAAGAAACGATTCTGAACGAAGCTTTAACTAAAAGCACAATAATAATTATCAGTTTTAAAGAATTAAACTTAAATTTTGAACTATAAATTATATTTTGTTACATACTACATTTTCGAAAAACGAAAATTGATTTTCATATATTCACATACACTTAATGAATACTCCATAAACAATTTCAAATTACTTATCATTACTAAATTATTTATTTAGAGTTGATAGTTATACAATTATTAACGTATTAATACACAGTAATGTATTTAATATGAATTTAATTATTATTTAGACATAGTACATTAATTTATGAAAATATGCGTATTTAATCAAAATGTACTAAATATATACAATCTTCCCTCTAAAGCATACTATGTTATGTACATTTTGGATTATATTTTTCCAAAATGTACGAAGTATACTTTGTATCAAACTCTTCAATGCAAAACGTATTATAGTATTATGTGCTGCACATGGTATATTATGGCATTATTCAATTTGTTAAAATTCAAGTTTAAGTACTAAAAAGAAAAAATAAGATTAAAATAATTGAAAGTCAAAACTGATTTTAAATTATTTTATTACGAATTTAGAAAGTTTCAGGTGGGCAATTATTGCTCTTTTCTTCATTTCAGAATAGAAAATCGTTTTGATTGTGAGCAGTGGCGTATCCAGAAGGGGGGGGGGCTGAAGGGGCTGCAGCCCCTCCCAAAATTTTACATTTATTATCCGCAGTATTTAATAGTTAACCTTTAATTTTATAGTGTCTAAATAATCTAAGTTGTTTTTATGTATAGTCATTATCTAATTAATAATTAATATTAATATCTAATTAAGATAATATCATCTTCAATGGAAAATATATATAAACTCATTTAGGTTTGACCAGCTAAACATATTTTAATTATTTAAAATTATTTGGGTTTTGTTGTACTAATGACCCCATAGTGTCAAATTTGTAAGAGGATTAAAATTAAATTTTAATTATTATTTCATTTTATAATAAATAAGACTGTAATATGGTGCATAGGTACCAATTAAATAAAAATGTTGTTGTCAGGGGGGTGTATCATGATTTTATGGGCTTTCTTTTAATTTATAAAAATTAATGAAATCAAAAAGGACTATGGAATTTTGTCACTGATCAGCCCCTCCCCAAAAAAAATCCTAGATACGCCACTGATTGTGAGAAATTACAAAAATGCACTCATCACGTTTTGGATTCTCACCCATTTGTAATTGTTTTTGGAAAGTCCATGGATGGATGGATGGACAAGTGACTGCTAATACCGTGTACGACTGCAGTTCAAACTTTTCGTCTAGAATGACTTAGGTTTTATATTTTTTCTAATAAGTACCTGAGTGCCGAGCAGAAACTTTCAATTAAATAAGTGGTTTCTATTGATTTCCCACGAGTATTCCTCAATACTCCGTTGACGGACATGCGAGTTTACAATCGAGTTATTAGGAGATATGCATAATTATATTATTACATACAAGTAATCATGTCGAGCACATTATTATATATATATATAACTGGTTGATTTATTATTCTTGTCTGAAATTAGTGTCAATCACTTCAATTTATTTTCCATGAAAAGTGAATGGTGATCGGGTACAATAATATGAACGTCTACTCTGTGTTTGGGTCAAAGGGCAAATCGTTGTTGTACTTTTAAGTATGCTTTAATTTATCTAAACTACCAGTGGGGGGGGACGGGGGGTAAGTAAAGGTGGCATTTTTCCTTTTTCCATGACTAAGTATCGTTAATTTTTAATGACGTCAATATATTTTTAAAAATAGGTAGCGAAATTTTTTGGTCACTGATAGTTATGAAAGAAATGAATGAAAGCAAAAAAGCGAAAGAAAAACTGTTTTACTGTAACAAGACAAAGGTCGTGCGAGAGTAATTGAAACCTTGTATGTCAGGGAAGGAATTGTCTCCCCCTCTCTCTCTATTTATATTTCTCTCCCCCTCCCCGCATGTAATTACTACGCTGAATGAGTTTCCTATGTATTTTCAAATTTTTTTTTTTACCCAATGTAGCCCGCAGGTAAATTTGTTGGTATGATATTATGATTATCAGTGGCGTAATTTGGATAAGATTTTCGGTGTTGCAAAAAATGAAGAAATAACAACAATGATAGAAAAAATTACCCGAAATTTAACAAAAAAAAAAAGACTCAAAACCCATAATTTTTTGATCCAAACTTTATGAAAATTTAAACATAGATAGACAATAAGAAACATTTTGATGCAAGAAAATTTTGAAAATGTGAAAAAAAAATGTTTCAAACATTTTTCTAACACTTTTTTTCTCATTAAATTTTTTTCCTATTTCTTTATTTATTAGATAAAAAAAAGTAAAATAAATTATAGACAAGAGATCCGACACCACGGATATTCTTCACTCTTTGGGTCAGATACTCTTGGTGGGTCTGTTGAAAATGATGATTGATATTATTCTTTATATTATTAATTTCCTTCGGAATCGTCCTATTGAAGAATTGATTTATTGTTTCTTTAAAATTTTACACACCCACCAAGAGTAGTTGATCCGAGGAGCGAAGAATATCCGTGGTGTCATGTATGTCTGGCTTTTTATAATGATTTTTTTAGTAATAATACATTTTTATACAATGTAACAATTTACAAATTTGAATTATTTTGAAAATTCTTTAATGTTGCAAATGGAACACTTGCAACACCCCAATTACGCTACTGTATGATATGATAATTTTATTGAGTTTGATCAATATCAGGAGAATAGCTAGTCAATAATTTATTTAGGTTTTACAATATTAATATTTTGGATTTATCGTTGATTGATGAAAATGAATTACTTAATATTATTACATTATGTATTAATCACTAGGAAATGTTGAAAATTATATGTATAAATTATATTTATGACCTATAAAAGGATATTAAATGAGACATTAGTAGCTTAATCCGATCTATATTTACTGAGAAATAATTTTGTGCAAGAACATTTTGAAAATGTGAAAAAAATAACGGAAATTTTTTTTAACACTTTTTTTTTCATTAATTTTTTCCTTTTCTTTATTTTATGGATAAAATAAAGTAAAGTAAGTAAAGTAAAGTAAAGTAAAGTAAAGTAAATTAAGTAAAGCAAAGATAATTAAAGTATAGAAAAGAAAGCTGGACATACTTCGCATCACTAGTATTCTTCTCTTCTCGGATCAGATACTCTTAGTGAGTGTGTTGAAAATGACTATAATTGTTCTTTATATTATTAATATACTTAGCTCAGAATCGTATAATTAAGATAAAAGATTTATTGTTTCTTAAAAATTCAACACATCCACGAAGAGTATCTGACCCAAGAGTATACTCGTGGTACGAAGTATGTCCGGCTTTCTAGTCTGTACTTTTTTAGTTACGGTAATTATTGAAAAAAGTCGGATATACTTAGCACTATTGGTATTCCTTGTTCCTCGGGTGGGACTTGGTAAGTGTTTCAAATTTTAAAGAAACCATAAATTATTTTCTTCAATAAATGATTCTGAACGGAATTTCGGTTTGTTGAAGATTTTTTTTTTGATTTTCGTTTCCAAAAACTATAAACAGAAAACAAACAGAGAACAGAAAAAAAAATAGTGTAAAAAATTGTTATATTGTTTAATTTTGTTTTAAAAATTATTACATACTATTAATATTAAAAATATTTATTCACTAAAATATTTTTCATATATTTTTTATCTTTTTATCTATATTTAAATTTTTATAAAGTTGAGATTTTAAATAAATAGTTTAAAATGCGATATTGTTAAATTTTTGGGTAGTTTTCCCCAAGATTTCAAAAAATTACCTCTTTAAAGTACTAGAGTTGATACAAACAATTTTTGGACAAGTATTTCTGTGCAAAAAAAGTGTTCACAGGAAAAAAAGAAAAACTCGATATCATTGTAATAACTAATATTGGCCAAGACTCGATGATAATAGACGGTTTCTTTAGTTGAAACGCGATAATAATAATTAATCACGTGCTATCAACACACTGTCGTTATAGATTTTTTCACAAAAGTATTTTCATAGTACATATTATTATCTCTAATCGTGATAGTAGATCTATGCATTAGACCGTGATACAGCTAAACAAAATCATAAAAACATAATATATGTATCATAATATTCATTAGTCATTATGAGGTACTTCAAAAGGTAATAAATATCACAGTTCACAGAACTGTTTACAAAGCAACGATTTATCATTGCACGGTTTGCACGGTAGTATCAATATTAATATTTATAAAACTTGCACTAAATGCCAAGCGTAATATATAATTTGAATTTAAGGTCGAAACTGGAAATTAATTTCGGTGGGGGGGGGGTTGTAAACTAAAAACGTGTGGTGTTCAAAAATGTAATTTTATGTAATATTCTAAATTTTATGGAATATTGATAATAGTAATATTGTAATATTTATATTTATTAATGAAATTATTTATGTTTAAACACTCTTCTGAGCTGAATTCTAAGTGGAGTCAAGAAGCTTATAATTTTAGAAAAATATTTATTTTTTTTTTTAAATTTTTATATTTTATATTTTTGGAAATACTTTTCGTATAGAAAATTTCAATCAGTCACTTTATAGATCTAAAATCACACCCAGATGGTACTGTAAAGAGGTCATTTTTAAAATCTCTCAATACTTTTTCTATGCTTTAAGGAAAACTAACGAAAAATTGATAAAAAAGGTAAAATATGCTATTAACAAAATTTTCATAAAATTTAAATTAATAATTTAATAGAACACACACACACACACACACACACACACACACATACACAAAATAATAGTTAGAAACGAAACTTTTATCAATTATTAAAAATGATTACAGGAACCATACATAAAAATTTCAAAAACATTTGACCGATTTCAAAGTAAAAAATAAAACTTTAAAAATATTGAGAATTTCTGGTTTTATGTAACTTTTTATTTCATAATATTTTTAATTATTGATGCGAAGACTTGAAAATTTAATATGATCTCACCTACATAATATATGAGAACTAAAAAATGTCAAAAATCGTAAGTCAACTTTTTTTTTTATAACTGTTCAGTATTTATTAAGTTTATTTTGTTAAGTTAGTATTTTGACGGAATTCGTTAGTTGATCCTAACGATTTACATGAAACTTGGTACTTAGGTGGAGAATTCCATTGCGAGTATTTTAGTGCTGTAAATTTCTTTTAGATTCTGAACGAAGTGATGTAAGTGAAGGTAATGTTTTTACAATGATATTTATTTAATTTTTTTTTTTTTTTTGTGTGTACAACTTTCGTATGGAAATACTTGTTCAAAAATTTTGATCAGTAATTTTTTGAAACCGGATTTGCCTCTAGATTGTACTTTAAAAAGGTCATTTTTTGAATTTCTCAATTCTTCAATTTTTTTTTTTTTGGAAAAGACTATACCCAAAATTTGATAAAAACGACTCGGAAACCATTATTTTTTGATCCGAACTATATGAAAATTTATACATAGATAGAAAATAATATAAGAAAAATTTTGGTGCTAGAAAATTTTGAAAATGTGAAAAAACATTTTTTTTTCTCATTTATTTTTTATATTATTAACTTCTTTCGTTCAGGATCGTTTTATTGAAGAAATGATTTATCGTTTCTTTAAAATTCAATACACCCGTCAAGGGAATCTCACCCGTCGTGCGAAGTATGTCCGACTTTTTGTTTTTTTCTAAGTAGAACAGATTATACAGTTACATTGGGTAAAATTGATTACTATCGTGAGTTATTAATTCGATTATTAATATAATATGTTCAAAAACTAGAAGTAATTTTGTTGTAATATCTACATAAGAATAACAATTCTGGGATCATTTAGAGATTATCAACTAAAATGTGAGAGAAAGTATTATTTTTACTTTTCTACGTTTTGATGTCATATTTATGTACAAAAATTAATATTTTTGAAAGACACGTAAAGATAATTTTACTTGCTTTTACCAGATCGATGATTTGTTATAACTTATAACTGTTATAAGTTGGTGAAAATTATAAAAATTATGATAATAAACACCAACAGTTGGTTCGTTGCTTTTTAATCAAGAAATAAGATTAGGCTATGGGGCATAGGATTTGGAGCAAAAGTGTTCATCTGACATTTTTTTTTTTTATGACTAAATAATTAAAAAGTCGAACACACTTTGTACTACGGGTACTCTTCGCTCCTCAGACGGGTCTCGGTCAGTGTGTTAAATTTAAAAAAAAACGATAAATCATTTTTTTCAAAAAAAAACTTTTGTGAGCGGAGCTTTGATGTATTCAAAATAATTTTATTCAATAATTATAAAGTTTATTATGATTCAGCCTGTTTTCTTTTTCACAATTAACCGAGAACAGGAAAAATAATTTTTGATGAGAAAAAAGTGTTAGAAAAAAATACCAAAATTGCAAAAATATTTTTTTCAACAAAATATTTTTCATATCATTGTCTTTTTATAATTTTATTCTTCATAAAATTTGAATAATAAAAAAAAGTGTTAAAAGTGTATTTGTCAAAATTTGGGTAGATTTTCCCAAATTTTCGAAAAACTATTTAGAATTTTGAGAAATGACCTCTAAAAAGTACCACCTAGATTATATATATATATTAAAAATTTTAAATTTATTAACCACCAGAATATTTATATACTTATGAATACTTGCGTAAAGACGATTTATGTGACTGTTTATAAATTGAATTACATATTATATGTAATTATCGAATTTCCGTCAAAATTATAAAATTAATATATCTATGTATTAAACAGAAGATAATTAACAATCGTGTCTTGCATTAAGTATAATTTTTTTATACGTTATTATAACAAAACACTTTTACTATTTATTATTTTTTTTTTTTGATTACTAATGTTTGGCATTTCTTGGAGTTAGTTGTTTCGATTGGTATTGAGGCAGGTTTTAGAAAGTCATATTTTAGAATGCCAAGATTTAGAATACCAAGTTTAGAAACACTGTGTTTTAGAAAATAAAACTTTTAGAATTTCAATTTTTAGAAATATTTTTGTTTTTTTTCTACTTTTTACTTGTATAATATAAATTAATGTTTTCTAATAAAAAGTAAATATAAAAATTGTTAATACTTAAGATCATTATCAATATTACTCATAAATTCACCTAAAATAGAAATAGAATCAACAACTTTTCGTTTACATATTTACAATAAGTTATTATTCCGTGTTTCATTGTACTTTTAAATGCTGAACGAAAAAAAGAAGCTAGGATTTTCACAATTATGTTTATTTCTTATTTTTATTTTTGTTATTCTGTTAACACTTTTTCGTATAGAAATACTTGTCCGAAATTTTCGATCAGTAACTTTTTGAAACCGGATTTGCCTCTTGTTGGTAGACAATCATTTTTTAAATATCTCAATTCTTCAATTTTTTTTTTTTTTTTTTTTAGAGGGGGCTAACGAAAATTTGACAAAAAAGACTCGGAAACCATCATTTTTTGATTTAAACTTTATGAAAAATTAAACATATTTTATATTTTAAAATACCATTAACATTTTTCTAAAATACAGATTTTCTAAAATTTACATATTCTAAAACATAGATTTTCTAAATCTTGTCATTCTAAAACTTGATTTTCGAAAACACGCACCTAAATCGTTTCGATTAGTAACTGTGATAATATTTGTAAAAATATAATAAACATGTATATTTTGAACCTCATTGTGAATTTTTTCCATCCATGATTATTTTGATATTAAATATTATTACGGTGTAAAATTTTTTCTTAAAACATTGTCATGGTATATTTCAACTCAATGAAACTATATGGTTGCAAAATTAATCAAGAAAATACCACGGATTTGCACTATAAATAAAATATTTATATAAGATGAATATATTAAAATAAGAGGTACTTAAAATATTTTCAAACAGGGTTTTCATTAAAAAAAAAAAAAAAAAAAAAAACAGTTGTATAAAATTTGAAGTAAAAATAAAACAGTTTTTTTGATATGACAAGTAATTTGGATAGATTAAATAATAATGTAGTGGATTTATTTTTACAGAAGGGGAGGGAGATTCAAGTTTTATTAAACCCCGTCCCCGTGTACAATGAATGTCGCTAAATACGTCACTGTGTCATTTTATCGATCATCCACAAATAATAATGTTTACAATTTGCGTTTTGACTTTATTTGAAAATGTAAAAAAGAAAAATATGTTGTTAATTTTCGTTTTGCAGAAACATCGTCTGTGGCACCTGATTCAAATGAGAAGAATTCACGGGAGCAAAGTCGGAGGTACGGCCCGGGTGTTGTCGTCGAGTGAAAAACTCTGTCTCACGCCGCTGATACTATGTCAGAGTTCTACGGTGGACGGGGACGTGTGCTTGTTGACGGACAGTCCTTACAGGATCTTGAGAGTAAGTAATAATATTCCGAGTTTACTCGTATAAACGAGAAAAGCGAAAAAAAAAAAAACGAGTTGCGCAATAGACGATTACGTAATGTCGCACAAATTACATTGCAAGTGATATCCAAATATATGGAACGGCGAACCTTTTTGAGCACGTGGGTCACGTGTCGAATGAGATATTTTGGATGGATTTCATCAGCTGTCGACTCACTAATAATTTGACAACATATTTTCCCCTCGCTTGTTTACCCTAAAGTAGTGATTCCCAACCTTTGACCCCTTTGACTCCCGAAAATCTCACGCCGCCCCTCATATCAATTTTTGATAAACTTATTACTTCTTATTTTCATTTTTCGTTAACATGGTCATAAATTTATAACTTTATAAACTTTCAAAAAACAGATAAATCTTGTTTAATTTTTTTTTTATAAAAAAGAAACACATTTAACACCATTAAATAATGTTTACTTATAAATTAAAATACCTACTAAATAGTAAATATAATATTATTATAATGACTTCGCTTGTATAAAATAATTATACTAAAAATACTTATGTGATTAATGAATGTCTTGAAGTTGAAGTTTTCTACTAATAAGATTATTCTTCCTGGCTTAATGGATCTTAAAATAAATTCTCTCTTTTCACGTAGTTCTAATCTAAAAAAATACACATCTGAAATGTAATCCTGTGTAATATTACATTTAGCGTCATCGTTAGTAAAAACGAATGAACTTTTTTAGATTCTGAACGAAGTGAAGAAGCCAGTGTTTTTCCAATGATGTTTATTTATTTTTTTTTTCTGTGTACAACAAGAAATTTTCTTGCGCCAAAATCTTTCTTATATTGTTTTCTATATAGTTTAAATTTGCATATAATAGTTCGGATCAAAAAGTGATGGTTTCCAAATCGTTTTTGTCAAATTTTGGGTAATTTTTTCCAAAAAAAAAAAAAATGGAGAATTGAGAAATTCAAGAAATGACTTCTCTAAAGTATCAACTAGAGCAAGGGTTCTCAACCTTTTGAAGTTCGGGCCTCCTTTTATACCGTTATATGGGGTCACGCCCCCCTTCTCACTACTATAATATATTATATACAAAATATATATTATTACATAAATACATTTT
>JAIPRM010011441.1:0-12896 GCA_025469315.1 Stegophylla sp. TES_Ste_2020
AATAACCTTTTGAAACCGGATTTGCCTCTAGATTGTACTTTAAAGAGGTCATTTTTTGAATTTCTCAATTCTTCAATTTTTTTTTTTTTTGGAAAAAACTACCCAAAATTTGACAAAAACGACTAGGAAACCATCATTTTTTGATCCGAATTTTATGAAAATTTAAACAAAGATAGAAAATACTATAAAAAAGATTTTGGTGCAAGAAAATTTTGAAAATGTGAAAAAAAATTTTGGACATTTTTTGAAAATTTTTTTTTTTTCATTATTAATTTCCTTCGTTCAGAATCGTTTTACTGAAGAAGTGATTTATCGTTTCTTTAAAATTTAATACGCCCGTCAAGAGAATACCACCCGTCGTGCGAAGTACAACCATCGTGCGAAGTATGTCCGGTTTTTTTTATTGTGCATATCCATAACAAATATTATTTATAAAATCGATTTACTAACACGCGTGTCTAATATTATGACATTGTATTTAATTACATAAAGATTAATATTGCGCACACACACACACACACACACACACAAATCAATAATGATAAAGCGTAAAGTTAAAGGTCTGTAAACTCTGTGGCAAAAAGATGAATTTTTTTTTGATCGTTTCCAAAACGTTTTCCGCGAATACGAGTAGTTCCGAGCATATGTCGAGCAAAGACGCCTCGTCTGTGATACCAAAGACCTCGAGCATACTAGTGAATTCTATGTCGTCCACGTGTACGATTCCGAGCACTTCGGACACCGGATCGATAATTTCTTCTTTCACTACGACGACCCTCTTTCCCGGGGGGTCGTTATGCTGACTTATAAACGTGTAGAAAACCAACGACGAGTTACTGAGCTTGGCGTATTTCTCGTAGTACGGCGCGGGGAAATCGAGGAAGTTAAACTTTCGAATGTATTCGAACACGTCGATGAACAACGCCCTTCTGACCTCCACGTCGAGCTCCTCGTACGCCATGTTTTTTTCGTCGAGACCGATGAGCCACGCGTTATAATACACGCCGAACAACCATTTCAAAAATAACCTCTCGTACACCGCGACGTCGTGCATGTCCAACGCGTTTTCCGAAACGTCTGTCTGTATGTCGCGAATGTTTTTCACTTCTCCGCGCCACTTGAAGTATATTCCCGTCCCGAACGATTTCAACTTTGCAATGACGTCTTTCCCGGTCAACTGCGAGAAGTCCGGAATCAAACTGGGAATTTTGGCGGCCTGCTCGGTGATCCCCCCCGACGCCGTTTCGCGGTGACCGTTCCGACCGGATATGTTGACCGGACGTATCGCGGTGTTGAAATCGTATTTGTTTTTGAAAATCAAATAACGATCGTTAATCGTCTCGCAGTTGCGGATCTGGTAATTGTCGAGTAAATTCATGACGACGTCTGCCGTTCGTTTCAGTTTCTCTCGTTTCCGAGCTATTAGTGCTGTCAGATCAGTCGCGTCCTCCACGTCTATGTCGACGTTGAATTCGTTTTTCAAATGGACAACCGCTGTGGAAATGATATTTTTCAGATCAAAGTCACCGTCCGAATTGCCGACGTAACGCCACGACTGTAGTTCCGCGAGTAAATAATTCGCCAGAGTCGCGTTACGAGAACGGATTTGCCGGAAGCAATCCTTGACCGCGTCCACACTGTCGGCCGCCGCCACGCCGGACAGACATTGGTTGTTCGTGAGTTCCATGTTGAAATAGTCCACATAAATGTCGATCAACGCGTCGCATTTGCGTTTATTTTTCCCGTTCAGAGAACTGATCAACTTTTCCGGGTACAAGCTCAACGTCGCGTCGTACGCATTGCCGGATCTCGTTTCGGATTCCGCGTGCAGTACATTGAACGCCCACCAGAACTGTTTGAAGTCCACGTTCAAAACGGTGTACATAAAGTCGTGCAGATGAAACGTGTCGGGATTGTCCGGAATTCGCACGTAATAATAATCGTTCGCTCGCAATCCCGTCACTTCTTTGGAAAGTTTGTTCAATTCGTGTCGGAAAATTCTCACTTTATCTCGGTAATCGATCGTTTTCACCAAAAATTTGAAATTCCACGTCATCTCCACCGGGAAACGTTTCGATTTCAATTTCGACACGATCCGCTGGAACTCTCGCACGTCCGGCAATTTCTTGCGCCGCACCAGTTTATCCGTTTCCACGTACACGAATCTCAACACGACCTTGTACACGGCGATCAGGTACTCGTAGATCGACTCGACGTCGTACGCGTGTCGCACATCTTCCAGAATCTCCGCGATGAGCTGATGGTCCTCGTGTACCGACATCGATTGCCAACCGTAGCGGAGAATCGAGGACGCTTGGAAAACGCCCTTGCAAATCGGATAGTACGGAGTGCGCGTGCGTTTCGCCGCGGTCACCGGGTGCACGCAATTCATCAGCAACACGTCTTCCAGGCGGATCGGCGATAACGACGGCGACTCTCCGTCGTCGTCGCCGTCGCCGTCGCGGTCCAGCGAAACGATGGCCGCGAGAAAACTATGGAAATCTTCCAGGTGTCCGCGGAACAGCGATTTGTCTTCGTCCCTGACGATAATCACGTTTTTGGCCATGTACTCTTCCCCAGAGTAACAATATCCCTTGATGTACCCTTCCGTCAGATTCATTATCTGCAACACGACGCGTTTCATGTTGGCCAGCGGCAGGGACGGATCGTCGTCGGAATATCCCTTCGGTTCCTCAGTGCCGCCGGGTTCTTCTGAAGTGATTTTCCCGAAACGCGTCAGACCTTCGATGTAAAAGTCGATCATCAACAGGGTCTTCATGAAATGCGGTTCGTCGGAATCGACGGTGGAATACGCGTCGGCGATTTCGAACAACGTGGTCAAGGCCAGCGCTATTCCTTCGTTGAGCTCCGCCAACAACGGAATGGCTTCCCTAGAAGTTTTCGCGTCGAATTTCTCGTTCAGATACGATTCGTCGTTCGCGTAATTCGACAACGAGTTGTACACGTCCCTCACCGCGAGTCCGACGTGATGAGCGCATTCGCACTTGACGAACGCGTACATCGTTTTCGAATTCACGGCGTTCACGAGATCGTACGACTCGCCGCCGCCCGTGACTCTGGGCAGCCACTCGTCCAGGTCCACTCGCGTCCCGTTTACTAACACCGACTTGGAGTGTTTGATCCAGGTTTTCAGCGCCGGGAAATTCACCGTCAGTTTTACGCCGTCCTCGGTGCCGGCAACGATGTCCGCGTCCACGACGTCGTCCGTGTCCGAGTCCGAGTCGATTTTGGCGCCCTCGTCGATGACGTTTTCGGTGCCGCCGCCGTCTTCGATGATGCCGTCTTTGGCGCTCTCGTCCGTGCGAACCGTTTGTATCGTTATCGACGACAAAAGGCACCAGATAACCAAGACCGCGTTGGTAGTGCGGGACATTATGTGTTCGTCAAAAATATCGCACAGCTTATAACCTCAACAGTGGATTTGTTTTTTATTTTTAGCTTACTGAATCACTTGAATCTTTCGAGCTCAAATTGCGAGTTACATGTATCTGTAAATAAACCGAATAAACCATTTCACTAGAATAGCATAAACAATATTGCAGAAAGCTCCTATGTATTTATTTTTAAATTAAATTTCTACAGACATTTGCATCGCGCGGATACCGTACTTCGCTTTTTGTGTGGGATTTTCCTGGTGGATGTATTTAATTTCGAAGAAACGAAAAATTGCAATTTCCACGATTTCCATAGTTTCCATGGTTACCGTTATTGGTGTAGTTTTCATGATTACCATTTTTGCCATGGTTACATGGTGGCGAAGGGATGGAAGCGATAGGAAGATAGGATTTTAGAGGCTCAGGAGGTCATGGGTCAGAGGGATAACGATCAGCGGGTCAGATTCCAGGGTATGGAGTTTGGTTTGGGTTAGGCGTCAAGATCAAGGTCAACGTCAACGTCGAGGGTCAGGGGTCAAACAGTGGTAACAAGTTTAACCCTTTGAAAAAATGCAAATTTTGAGAAATTACAAGTATAAAGTATCGTATAGATTCTAGAGCCAAATTTTGACACAAAAAGTGACTGTTCGAGCGTTTTTGAATCAATATTTATATTAGCAAAACGGGAAAAAAAATAAACATCCTTGTAATTTGATAAGCTTCTTCGCTCCGCTCATAAACTACAAGCTCAACTGTGGACGAATTTCTGTAAAACCCGTCCAATTACATCTCGGTCACCAGTGAGCGTTATAATTTCAAACGTTCAGGGGGATCAATGAAGTCACGTTTATTGAAAAGGTACTTCGAACATTAAATTGTACTAAAAACGGTTTTCATACTACTGTTATCAATATAATTATTTGTACACAACATAGTAAGTTATCGCTATGGAAACTTAGGCTTTATCATATACCTAGTATAAATTCATAATAATTATTAATTGCACTGGACTATTGAAACTATTGAAATATGTAAAAAGTATATAAATTGAATATATATTTACCTGCATACGAATGGATAATAATTGCAAACTAGGGCACCGAAGAACTAAACGATAAGAAATATTAATTCACACAGATTTTCAGGCCATGACACTTGAGTTAATAGTAAGATGTGTAAATTCAAGTGTTAAATTCACGACACTGAACACTTGAATAAACTACGCCGTGCGAACTGATCTTGGAAAACATTGTAAAAACACTAGGTTCTTCGCTTCGCTTAGAATCTAAAGAGATACAGAATAGAAAATATTTTTTCATATATTTAATTATATATATATATATATATATTTATATTCACAAACACGTATTGTGTTCTCGTCTTCGTCTTACCTTATTATAATTAATATTTAAATACAATGGAAAGCAATTACAAAATAACACACTTTGCTCGAATCGCTCGCCACATGATGTGCAGAATTAAAAGGAATGGGAAACGGTACTTAAGGGCGACAAAGTCCAAATGCGATGACATTGTTTTTGAAACGCAAGCAAACGAGACAACACGTTGAAATGTGATGACGTATGAGTTTCTCTGCACTCGACTTCGTTTGCGGTTTATTTGAATAATATTTCCAAGTGATAAAACGTACACGAGTGTATTATATTATTATTGTAATATCTCGTGAAACACGACGTACACGTACACTATACAGTCGGAGGTAACGATAATTAGTAACCGATGGAACTGAGAGCTTTAATTGTCCTGAAAATCTCAAAGAATCCTCTTAAAATCGACAATAACTCAAAGTACTCGAAATATTCACCATAAAAATGTGTTTAAATTTCTTTATAATAATTTGAAAAATCATTAAGAAAATCTAATAACAAGTGAATATTTTTTTATGCAATATATATATATATATATACATATATATTATTATCAATAACTAGGTACCTTATAAAATAGTATTTTTCACCATTAAGTGGATAAATTAAGTATTCTCTAACTCGATAATCTCTAAATGGGATAAAAATAAATAAATAAGCCGAACATATTCCGCACACTATGTATGTTGAGTTTTAAGGAAAAGATAAATCATTTCTTCGATTATTATACGATTGTGAGCCAAGTTTGTTGATAATACAAAAATCAATAACAAATTAAAATTCAACGAACGCCCACCAAGTGGGTCTGACCCGAGGAGCAAAGAATACCCATGGTGTGAAATATGTCTGGTTTTCATATCTATACTTTTGTTTTGCTTTACTTTGTATAATTTTGTAGTGTACCGTTTCAAAACTAGACACGACCGTGCTGTAAGTTTAATGTTTTGTTCTATATTTTACTACATAAGACATGTAAAAAATTTAAAAACTGTTTGTAATAATCTCCATCGAAAATCGATAAAAATTTAAGTTTTCGAAGCTAATGCAGTTCTAAATAAAGTTCAAAGTTCATCAAAAATATGAACTTAATTTAAAAGAAAATCGATTTCAAAAAATTTAAACTTAATTCGTTTTTATTTACAAGTTATGAATCTCGCACTTTCGACTTTGAACTTGTTTATTCTAAAGTCCGAGTCTTAATATTAAGAATCGAAAATTTTACTAAGTAATAACTAACAAAAAAAGAGAAATTTCCAAAATTTTCAAAATACTATATTTAATTCGATCAAGTGTTATCGAAATTTTTTTGAAGTTTTCTCGTGACCATTTTAGAGTAGTTGGGGAAGGTTTCAAGTTTATTACTACATTATTTTTGAAGTTATGTTAAAAAGCAATTTTTAGTTTTATGAAAATTCCGGTAATAGCATATTTTGTTAATTTTTCAACAGATTTTTCTCGTTTTTGGAAAAAGTATTGAGAAATTTGAAAAAATTACCATCCGTGTATGATTTTCGGGTGTACGAGTATAAAAATACTGATCGAAACTTTTGGACAAGTATTTCTCTATACGAAAAAGTGTTCACGGAAAGAATGGGAGGGGGGGGGAAATTGAGCATTTTCATAATATAATCATAAGCTTCTTCGCTTTGCTCAGAATGTAAAAATTAATTACACAATTACCACATACACGTGCTGCGGTTATTAAGAGCTTCTTATCTTAATCGTATTACATATTAATATAATATAGTGAATATAATCGTTTTCCGTTGGAGGTATATTAGTATTATTACTTGGTAAAGACGGGATTATGTTGTCGCACTTCCTCCACGTCCCTCGCGTTTTAATAGTGAATTCGTATTTTATACTCGGGATTTTTGTTTTCTTTCTTTCTGCATACCATGTAAAAATAATCGAAAACGGTTTATTAGCCATAAACACGTTTTCCCAAAGAGTAAATTATTTTTAAAAAAAAAAATGTGCTCGACAAACGTTAGTGAAAATTACAAAAAAACCGCATGAGCGATACACAACCGTACTGAAGCATAGCATAGGGGGAGCAGGTTAAGGGGCATTAGCACAAGTTGGAAAAAAATTTTGGGGGGGGGGCTAATTTGTTGATTTAGCCTCCGAAAAAACATTAACTTATGTAATTCTCAAAAAATTCAGGGGGAGCTATGAGTAGTTTTGAGGGGGCTTAGCCCCCTTAAGTCTCCCTCTAATTGCGCCTATGCTAAGGGGCGTATTGAGGTCCAACGGCGCACCTGACGATTCACTGCATTTGCGCCTTTCCTTCTCACTACTCAAAATAAGAAATTCCTATTTTTTTTTTTTCTACAAAAAACCATTCGAGATATACAATAAAACACGTATAAATATATAGTATACCACGTAATAACTGTTTGTTACTCGTAATCGTGTAAAATTACCTTTTTTGTTTTTATAATCCTAAGTTACTTTAAATGTAGTTAAGTTTGGTGATAGTCTGTATTATTTTCCAAAATAACTACACAATATTAAATAAATGTGCATGTTTTAATAATATTATGTGAAAAATATTATATGAGTAGAATTTAAATTTGCACCCCTCTAAGAATTACGGCCCTGGCCCATGCCCCCTTTTGTCCTGCTCTGAATATGGCCCAAAATATATACCCGGTTATAAATATGAAACGTATACGATATTGAACGTGTAATAAAAATGAATGAAAGACGTTTTCAAAATTCGGAAAATGCCCTCCCAAAAGTACCTTCTAGAGGTAAAAAATTGTGATACAAAAATTTGTGGGTCGAAATTTTCGGACAAGTATTTCTTTATACGAAAACGTGTACATAAAAAAATAAATAAACAAATTGTATAAAACATAGGTTAGGTTAGGTAAGGTTTGCTAGCTCCTTCGGTCCACGCAGAATCTAAAAATGTTACTTAAAAGTAGAAAATGTAACCCTTCTGGAAAAGAAAACCAATAAAAAAACAAAAAAAAATCAAAATCAAATATCATGTATCCATTTTATTCTTTATAGTACCTAGTGTAAATCAATAATGAGGTATAGCTTACGTAGCTTTAAGCATTTAGAAAAAAAAAAAAATTAAAAACAAATCTATCCTTATGGTAGGGAAACACTATTTCCAATTTGTTTTTCACATTTTTTTATTTCCCAAATATTCTCTTTGTCAATACCATTTTTCCCAAAAGCTCTTTTTTTTCATTAACATTTTTCCTAAAAGTTATTTTTAACAATACAAAATCTATCAATATAATATCTTATCAAGTATAAGAAATTATTTACAGTTAAATTATGACCAATGACCGTAAGAGGTATGGGAGTAATATTATTTCAATCAAAAAACTCGTCTTACAAATAATTTAATGAACAATACGAAAAAAAAAAAAAGAAAATAGTTAACATTTTAAATTATGGCCAATTTTGTTTTTTTTTTGGGGGGGGGAATATTAAATTTGTAAAAATATATATTGGAAGAATGTTTTTATGGTAAATATTGAAATTGGAGAAATCATCCTTATAATCCATATTCTACATTTTATAAAAAAAAAAAAACGAATATATTTCCATTCGTCGTGACAGTGTACGACGCGATTGGATTTCAGAAAAAAAAAAACAAAAAAAAAAAAAAAAGCGGTCCGCGTAATCGTTTCGAATATTAAAAATCAATATTTTCGGTCGTCGTCGACTGTAATAATAATTATCATATTAACAAATTATCGTTATTAGAATTTTAAAATGGGGATTTTCGTGCGCGGCGACAAAAACCCGACACACACTACGTGCGCGGAATAAATTACCAGCCGGCGCACACATCCTCCTCCTCCTCCTCCTCATCTCGTTTTCAAAGGCAGTGCACGACGAATTAATCACAGTGTACACACGCGCACACATTATCTGTTGCGGGGAGCGTAGCGAGAGTGATCCGTCGTGTATAGTTTTATCGGCCAAATTAAATTAATCGCGTCTCGTACCCCGCCGACTACCTGCTGAGAGCGATTAATAATACGCGTCGAAATCGCTATACCCACACCCCGAGACGTACGCCACAAAAGCATTTTCGATTTTCGATAAAGCAAACGCGTTCGCACGGTCGAGAGCGCAGATTTTCAAATAGATACGCTTGGGGGGGGGGGTGGCCAAATTTTGTGGCTCTTGTCTCGGTCGCATGTGGCTCTCGTACGGTTTCCGAAAACAATAATATAACAGTTTTAGATTCCGAACGAAGTGAAGTTTTTACAAAGTGATGTTTATTTTTTTTTTTTCTGCGTACGACTTTTCGTATAGAAATACTTGTCCAAAAGTTTCGATCAATGACTTTTTCAAACCCGATATTCGCCTCTACATTGTACTTTAAACAGATCATTTTTTGAATTTCTCAATTTTTCAAATGTTTTTTTTTTTTCGGAAAAAACTACCCAAAATTTCACAAAAACGACTCGAAAACCATCATTTTTCGATCCGAACTATATGAAAATTTAAACATAGATAGAAAATCATATAAGAAAGAAAATTTTGAATACATAATATGTGAAAAAATTTATCGTTTCTTTAAAATTAAATACACCCGTCAAGAGAATCCCACCCGTCGTGCGAAGTATGTCCGGCTTTTTCTACTTTCGCTCTAATATGTTGGTCGTGTCTACAGAAATTTGATTCATCAAACACTGAATCTAATGGTACAATTTTTTTAATTTGCATTTTTTCATGGGCATTTTTCGTTTCGCGGTCATTTTATTATTATTTTTGGTGCATTTTTTTTTATTTTTCTACTTTTTGTACATATATTTGCACATACCTATATTTAACTGAAATAAAACGTAAATATTATTTTCTTATATATGATTATTAGGTACAGATTTTTTTTTTTATAATATATACATATATAGTTTTCTTTTTTCGAGTGTACAAAATATAAAAATATTAATGTTTAAATAATGTCATTTTTACAGTAATAGTACAAGAATTTCGACAAAAGAAGACATTTTTATCAATTATTTTTGAATGTAAAATATACAATATACTTTTTTATGTCATTTTATGAATTTTTTTTAGTGCATTTTTTACATATTTTTAGGTCATCGAGTACCGATAATATATATAATTAATAAAATTCTAATAATATATATAATTGATTAAATGTGAACGATAAATTTATATCCCAGAAGACACCTGTCATACTCAAAAAAAAAAAAAAAAACTATAATTACACGACAAAAAAAGGCCTTTAAAATATGTAGTTATAATTAGGTATTCAAATCGTTAATGAAATTTTCCAATAATTATCTAAGTAAATCGTAGTCATCACATCTTAATCTTAGAAATATACAGTATTTCACCACGAATTACAAGAACAGTGGAGGTTTTAGAGAATTTAAGTGATAATTCTAGACATAGTTACATTTTTTTTTATAATTCTAACAGTCACATTGATATAATAAAATGAAATTCAAAATTACCCTTTCCATCGTTGTATTTTAAATCCAAAAATTTAAGTTTTCGTTCACAGTGCAACTCTTAGACAAATATTGCATTAATAATCGTTAGTGACAACAATAAAAAAAAAATATATGTTTTTCTTTCTTTTTTTTTGAAAATTCACCAAATTCTTTTAAAAAATGTAATAGAGAAAAATAGAAAATTTAAAATTCGAATAATATAATAGTGGACAAAATAAAGTAAAGTGAAAATTTAAAATGTCAAAAATTTCGAATTATAAATTCGTTTTTTTTTTTTTTTAATTTGGATGATTTGAATTTAGATTTGAAACATGTTTTACTAAAACAGAAAAGCATCAAATAGGTCGAGAAAAAAAAAAAAAAAAAAGCTAAAATATTATCAACGTCAAAACAACGAAATATATAAATCATGTCATATTTTTGTTTTCTTGAAGAAAATCAACGAAGAAGCCGTCAAGTCGAGGGACAAGACGCGTTTAGTGATGCAGAAGAAAGAAACGAATGCGGCCAACATAGCCAAGTTCCGTATGAAACAAATAGAACAAATCAGGTAACGATTAAAGTAAACACCTCTACGGCAGTGGAGTACTTACAGTGGGGGATAAAGGGTCATCGAGGGCATTTTCCCCCAAACAGCATTTTTTCCTTTTTTTTTTTTTTTTTTGAAAATAATGAGAATTTTGATTATATATAATATTATTATACGGCAAACATAACTCGAACAAATTTTATTCGCTTTTCCACCAAACCATAATATTGTAAACTCCTAAAATCAAAATCGAAAAGTCTCGTGACACATATCCAGTGTTTCGCTTTATTACAAAAAAAAAATCGAAATTGTTCGCTTCGTCGCACGATATTCTTTTTAAAATATTCACAAACCATATTACAGTGCTATTCTATTTACATTCGGAACATGAAAATTTTATCTCTCTTTAAGCTTATCTAAAAAATCCACAGGTGTTTAGATATCATAGTAGACAAAGTATAATCGACTAGTTCGTAACTTCAAAAAAAAAAAAGAAAATAAATAAATAAAAATACTTATTTAAAGTCGTTAATATAATATTTCAAAAGAAAATTAACTACCTAAAATTGAGTAATTTTGATAATATTTCTTTGTTTTTTGATTAATTTTTCTGTTGATGTTAATTTAAAGAATTCTTATTCCTTTAGTTTACTTCAATTTTTTTATTTTTTATCATTTTATCATATCTATTTTATTTTCAATTATTGAATATAAGTGTTAAAATGTTAAACCTCATGTGAAGTAACTTCAAATAATCAAAAAGTAATTTCAACTTTAACTTGGATTTGATATCGGTTTATTAAACAAACACTAAAATACATGCTTTTTTTTTTTTTTTTTTTTATTGAAAAATAATCGTTATGTATGGCTTGACTTTTAGATTATGTTGTTTTATTATTTTCAACCGAATAATTTTTTTTTTAATTTTTGGACGAGGTATATTTTATTTTTCCCCCCTCCTCCGGTAAATATACTCAAGTACGCCATTGCTCTACAGCAGTGGTTCCCAACCGGTGGGAAATTCCCCCTAGGGGGTAATTAAGATACTGCACAGGGGGGATTCTGAGATGAAGAAATAATGAGCATTTTTTTTTTTTTTTGGTTATTTTGTTAAAAAAAATTAATTTTAAATCTGCTTCAATTATTTAAATAATATTTATACTGTACTGTTATTATTTTTGTTTTTAAAGTTAATAATTTGTTATTATGTTTAATATTATTATGACATAGTAGCTTAACTGATATCTAATTTTTGTAAAATAATGAAAATAAAAAAATGTATACTTAAATAGTTATTTTGTATAATTTATTTGTACGGTCAACAGGAAAAAATTTATCAAAATTGTGTTTTAAGGGGGATGTGAATTTTGAAAATATACAAGGGGGGAGTGAAGTTTTCGAAAAATCACAAGGGGGGAATAGAATAAAAAAGATTGGGAACCATTGCTCGACAGCAGTCTGTATATGACGCGGTCTGTAATCGCAACGGTCGGAGAATATTAAATTTGTACCACCACTTTGCACGCCGTTGTAGGGCCCAAGTAGAAGAGCGAAAAGCGGAACTGGAAAAATTGGAAAGAAAAATATTGCCGCCGGGGCACAGACCCGCGCACCAAGATTCGGTTCGCAGTTCGTCGGAAGACCAACGGATGGGAGACAACGCGTCGTCGGACAGTCAAGAGGTCTCGGACTCGCCGTATTTCAGGCTGAAACAAGTCACTGGTAATTATTATCGCTCGTATGTACACGAAAATGACTAACGTTCGGATAGTAATCATAATATTAATTAAAAAAATACACCGTTATAAATGATGCGAGCAACTCGGCGTTATTTCCCGCGCAATTATACTTATTGAAACTCAATGAAACCCGACCGGTTAATATGAATATTCAAGTTATAATTACCTATTCAAATTAATGTAATTATTTTATGCGAATCAAATAACAAAAGCCGGACATACTTCGCACGATGGGTGTACTTCGCACGACGGGTGTTATTCTCTTGACGGGCGTATTAAATTTTAAAGAAACGATAAATCATTTCTTCAGTAAAACGATTCTGAACAAAGGAAATTAATAATATAAGAAAAAAAAAAATTTTCGAAAAATGTCCAAAAATTTT
>JAIPRM010011442.1:0-12895 GCA_025469315.1 Stegophylla sp. TES_Ste_2020
AGGAAGTTAATAATATAAGAAAAAAAAATGTCCAAAAATTTTTTTCACATTTTCAAAATTTTCTTGCGCCAAAATCTATTTTATAGGATTTTCTATCTATAGAATTTTCATAAAATTCTGATCAAAAAATGATGGTTTTCGAGTCGTTTTTGTCAAATTTTGGATAGTTTTTTCCAAAAAAAACATTGAAGAATTGAGAAATTCAAAAAATGACCTCTCTAAAGTACAATCTAGAGGCGAATCGGGTTTCAAAAAGTTATTGATCGAAAACTTTTGGAAAAGTATTTCTATACGAAAAGTTGTACACAGAAAAAAATAAATAAATAAAGTTGCGGATTTTAGATTTGGATTTTCAGAATAATTTTTTGAAGGATTTGAATTTAAGATCTATTATTAGGTAATTTTGGATTTGGATTTTCAAAATAGGATTTATTTTTTATAAAAAAGTATATATGTATAATATATATATACATAATATATTAACAATATTTACCTCCAAATTACAATCACACAGCGTATGCGCGTGTAGTGCGACCGACTTGCACACGAACGAAATAATTACATTTTCCACCGAACCCTAATACTACCGTGCGCTCCTTGTTATCCGCCGTACACGCGGCCCAGAGTACGGTTGGTCATGTAATTAACACGCGTGCGTTTTGACAACCGTAATCCGTCTTTGGGCTATGGGAACGAAAATGCGCGTGTACGTGTGTTGGTATTATTATTATTATACTCGAATCTGGAAAAACGAATCACGTGGCCTTGGGTGAATTTTTTTCATTTTTTTTTTCATATTCCGTTTCGACACACAGACGTTGTGTGAGTGTGTGTGTGTGTGTGTGTGTGTGTGTGTGTGTGTGTGTGTGTGTGTGTGTGTGTGTGTGGAACATATTTCCACGCCACTGCAGCAGGCATTGGGTTTAGTGTGAGAGTTCTTACAGAAAAAATATAGTATAAAAAAATGAAAAAAATAATAGGAAAATAATAACAATAAAAACGCGATGGTTATCACGACGACGCGGCGACCTTTACGTCGTAAATCATTTTTGGACGTCGGTAATTATTGCGGCGGAATTCGTACGTATATATATATATATATATATACATTATAAGTTTTACACAATGCACGTTCACACAATATTTGTTATATTATTACTATTATTATTTTGTACACGGTGATAAAGACTCGACGCGCGACGAGGGCAAAAGGAAACGCGGCTTGGCGCTCAACGGGAAAAGTCTTGTATTCACATAGTATACGTATTATAAGTAGTGGGTAAGTAGTAGTCTTTATTTACACGACTGCGGTGTGTTCAGGAAATCAAAAAAAAAAAAAAAAAAACCGCACTGACGATGTCGTATCAGCAGCTGCTGCGAGCGCATGACGGAATATCATAACTAGGGCTAGGGATTTATAGGAGTTAGCTTGTTTTTCAAAAACCATTCAAAACATAGCTAAGTAATATAGAAATACGTTTCATAACATCAGGAGTTGTATACAGTACTCTTTAATTTGCGTATTTAACCTTTTTATCAATATAAGTGCGTATTTCACCTATTTTTCAATATTTGATTTAAGTTTTCTTGGTATTGTAAATTTTCCCCTTAAATAACTGGAGAGATTAAATATATTATTTAATATTTTTATTTGTTTAAATGAAAGCTTAAAAAGAATAGAGATTTAAAAAAAAAAAAAATTCATAAATAATAGAAGAAGAATTAATAATACATTATAAAATATATTATACAATACAAATTTTAAATATATAGAGTTTTTACTGTAAAATTAATGTTTTATAAGACATTATTTTAGCATTTTTGCCTATTTTTAAAGCATATTTTGTACATTTTTACTGCACAAATGCATGCATATTTTAAGTTTTTTTAGAGTTATAAGTCCCTAGCCCTATTCATAACATTCCTGTCGGGTAGAAACCAGTCGTAGAAGACTCAGTAGAAGTGGGTACGAAACGATTGCGGACGTATTACCTTTTTCACAACACGATTGCGTACGTTACAGATATAACTACAGGTTAACTATTTTACCATAAAAACGACACGATTGCGGACGATTTTCAATGTAACGTTGCCAATCTTATAAAATTATTATGAGCAAAGATAAATAACACAACACAAATGATACGATCAAACTTCAAACTGAAACTACGTGTTAAAAGTTGTGCATTATAGAACTATTTAAAAGAATTTCGTCAAGTCTCTATTATGCTATAAATGATTATTATATGATGCCTTGATGCCTGTTATTATTTTTTCCTCAATATCAATTTCCTATAACTTATAAATATTGTAAAATATTTTTCTCATTTTTTATTTCATCAAAATATCTCATTGTAGAATTTATTCAATCTCAATCTTTTTTTTTAACATAAACCAAATTATGTTCTGTGTGAAATTACGTTAAGCAGCGTCGCTTAGCTCACTTTGTAAAACTCATCTCATGTTTTACGCTCGATTCAAATCGATTTCAACCCTTGGCTTGCTGTGCAACGTCGATATAAATGGTTGTTATCGTCCACTGCAACACAATATAATAATATTTATAATTAATTAATTAATAATAATTAATAATAAAACGTCAAAATATGTTTCTATAATATAGTATAATCTATAACGTGACAATGTTGCAAAACACGTACCGTCCGCAATCGTGTTATGAAAAAGTTCGGGTCAAAAACGAGCGTCCGTAATCATACACGACCCGTAGAAGTGACTTAGAGTGGTTAAAGAGCCGAAATTTTTGGAAAAGTATTTCCAAATGAAATCCTTACATAAGAAAAACATAATAATAATAATCACTGTAAAAACACTAACTTATCTTTGTTCCACTCAGAATCTAGAATATTCAAAAAAAAAATTCTCATATAAAAAATAAAAAAACACTAGCTTCTTCACTTCATTCAGAATCTAAAATTTGCTGATGTATAGTAATTTGAGATCTCTTAATTTTGAAAATAAATTTAATTAAAATACTTTTTAGTTGGGTACATAACGATTCTTTTAATTTTTATTTAGGCTTTTGATACATATATATATATATACTGGATGATATTTTAAGTGTGTTCACCCCCATTTTTTACCGTAAAAATGCAAAAACGAATATTTTTTCGAAATGTTCAACCTACTATAAAAGCTATGTTTTCCATAACTCCTTTTTTTCAAGTTATTTATGAATATCCTGCGGAGACACAAACTTTTATTTTTCAAATGGCAACCCCTTATTTTAACTGTTAAATTTTACTCGGGTTATTTTTTTATGAATTTTGATGTATTGAAATCAAATTTGTACGAGGAAGGAAAATTATGTCCAAAAACATAATATTTAGTTAATTAGTCACCTATTAGTGCATAATTATTATGAATGTACACAATTAACCTTTAATCAGAAGTAATTAGATAAGTTACACCATGTAAATGATTATATTTTATAGTACTAAATTTATTAATTAATCAGGTCGTTTTATCTCATTTACCTATCAAAAATAGATCAGACTTTCTATAAGTTAAGTTCATTTTACATTTTTATCATACTTATGAGTAACACGAATTTATCGAATCCGCCACCTTAAGAGTATTTAAGAGTATTTATTAAAAAAAAAAAATCAAGTAGGTACATAGTTTTACTTTTTTTTAATCGCACAAGCGTTGCATATTATATAATACTATTTATGTGCGTTAAGTTCCGACCCCTGATCTTGAGCCACATAATATTATTGTCTTTAGCAGACGTCTTGTGAATAATTACTATTAGTGTCTTAGGTGGTAATATACGTATGTTAAAAATTCCTATTAGCTAGTTTACGTTTCAGACTACCGGGCGGCGCGAGCGAATTCGATGCGATGGACTATTCTAACGACTACAGAACAACAACTACTATTGCGTATTGACGATAGTTTTAGAAAGGTACTTTACACGCGCTTACTTTGTTTTTTTATAAAAGAAAATCACTACATGTATATACAGTGTTGTTTTGTTTTCGAATTTATTTCACAAAGCGCCAAAAAAAGAAAGGGCCACGCGCGCGTATAGCTTTATATTATTTCCCGAAAAGTACAACTATATTGTAATATTGTAATATACGTAGAAGTTTATAAAACCTGTTTAAAAAAGTTTTCCGTGAAATCGGTTTAGAGACGTGTGGAGATACATTTCCACTGAACTTTTGGCGCGTTGTGTATATGCGTAAAAGTATATAATATATATATATATATATAATCACCGAGGGAGGCCGTGCTCGTGTATATGTGTCTGTGTGTGTATTGGATGTACGCGAGAAAAAGCGAAAAGGATCTGCTGCAAATAATACAAGTACCGAAAAGTATTTTTGTCGCTTTTCCCGCGCCGGCCACTACCGTTTCGCCGCACACGATATAAATTATACCTGCTGCTGCTGCTGCTGCCCGCGCAGTCACCGGACACATCAATAATTTATGATGTCAGGATTTATATTCTGTTAAAACGTTTGAAATATTACGATGTTTGTGTGCAGCGTGAAAACGTACACGAAAATATGTCCTCAAAATATTCTCTGGTATTCCCTGCACGATGTTCTCGATATTCCCTGAGGTATTTTCAACATTCCCGAAATATTCCGGGGTTAGAAAATAAAAACTCGTTAACGGCGAATACCTAGTTGATCTCACATCGTGATAATCGAATCTATTATTATTGTATCTTTAGTATTGGCGTAACCTACATTTCCGAGTTTCTAGCTTTATTGTTTTACACTCCGAGTGGAACGAAAACGCTAGTGTTTTTTTACAGCTAGATAATGTTTTATAAAATCAAAATTATCCTCGATATTTATTATTTTTAAGACGTAATTTTTCGAAATGAGATGACAATAATATGAGATATTATATTTTGGTGAAAGAAAATTTTGATTATGTAAATTTTTGTTTTTTGTAATTTTTTTTCTAATACATTTTTTTCATAATTTTTTTTCCTGTTTTCAGTTATTACCAGGATACAAAAAACTAACCGAGTGAAAAATACATTATTTTTGTAATAATAACAATAAATTGTTTACTCATCTCAAACAATTTTTTTTTTTTTTTTTCCGACCATCGAGCGAATCAAATATTATGTGTATTCAAAGAACGGAAATTCTCATAAACGATAGAAATAAATAAAAAAAAAAAAAAAAAGAGGAAACGAGGGTTGGATTTATCTCTTCGATCTCCCCCCTCCCTCCAAATTACGTCACTGCCACATTGTCGTGCGTGTGTACCTTCCAATGTTCAACGTCATTACTACTACTGCTCCCACTACTGACACCGCCTCAGTGGTCTCGACTTCTGACGGCATGTAAGCCCCCTACCGGCCCACCCCTCATCGCGTCTGAACACGGCCGTATACGTATGTATACAATACGACTTCGACCGTTTCTCGTTTGGAACCGCGGCTGCTGCTGCTGCTGCTGTCGTCGCTGCCGGGTGTCGTGTGCGCCATGTGGCCGGGGCGGTGCGCCGCAGCGTAGGGGACCTTCACCTGTTTCCTCTCCGGACCCGCATGAATATGTATGAAGAAAACGGCAGAATGTATCCGGCGCTGTGTGTTACGGAATAAATTATAAACGGTTCGACTGCTTTTCGACGGTTTTAATTCAATTCCACGGGCCCGTGACAATATTAGTTGTGTATTATATATATATATGTATAAATACACGAGAACGTTTCGCAAGCTGTTGCTTCGGAGAGCCACGAAAACCTTTGTAATTAAAAAAAAAAAAAAAAAAAAAACTTTCATAAAGTTACACGTCTGTATCCGTCAGTCACTGGCTATACAGTAATAATAATAATATAATAACCGACGACGGTGCAGAGCCTGTGGTGGTGGTTTTGGTATTCGACCGAATCGAAAGATTATAATAATATTTCATTTTTGTGCTGGAGCGGATTGGTCCTGGACAACGACGGGTTGCCGGACAGCCGTCGCTACCCCGCGGCGGCGGTGTCTTGTTTTGAAATTATTATTCAAATCCGCAGCCGGTGGTCGTCAAAAAAAAAAACTATAATACACGGTTTGTGAAAAAGATGAAACACAGAAAACGTTAAATAGGCCAATGACGATTCGATATTGTACAGTGCAGTGGTAGCGATTTCATAACTTTTTAGTTTGTAAAACTTGGAAATTTGAATTGTTATGGATCACCTAAAAATCGTTTTAGATTCCGAATGGAGCAAAAAAACTTATGATTTGTACGACGATGTTCATTTTTTTAAAATTTTCATTCTGGACGAAGTGTTTTTATAATGATATTTATTAAACTTTTTTTTTCTGTTTAGGTACACTTTTTCGTATGGATCTATTTGTCCAAAAGTCTCGACTAAAAACTTTTTGAAACTGGATTTGCCTCTAGTTGGTACTTACAAGAGGTCATTTTTTGAATTTCTCAATTCTTCAATATTTTTGTTGGGAAAAAATTTCTTTCATTTTTACCCCATCGAATTCCCTTATAGTTCAGTGAGTAATAAACAATGACAATAAAAATTCGACTCAGATCAGAAGTGAAAAACTTTTGATTTGTACTTCATCATATTCACCTTATTTGCTGATATTAATACAAATTGTGAAAATATAAGGACTGTGTTTTGTTATGAAATAAAAACACTTCAATTTAAACAACGCTTTAGTGTAATATAAATTATAAATAAATGATAAGATTTTCTTGCATTTTTTGGCATGCATGGTTAAGGAAAACAAAAGAAAACTGCAAAAATTACAGTTGAAAACGTAAAAAAAAAAAATAAAAATTAATAACCTGCCCAATTTAATCAATAATTACATTTATAATTAATACGCGCCTTAGCCTCTCTTCCAATACGTAAGGTTACACTAGAAGCAAACAATGTTTATGGACGAAAAGTGTCGTTATTTTTTAACAATATCTACGTACTGCAACTGGAAAAAAGTTTGGGAACCACTGTTTTAAAGACGTATGATACGTGGAAATATTTACTCGATAGTAACTACATTCGTATGGGTTCGAAAGGAAAACACATTTTTCTTCACGCATAAACGCACATTCCACGTACTCCGAGAAAAACAATCGTCATGCAATGTACTCCGAAATCATATTTCAATTGTGAACACGACAATCGCGGGGTAGCAAAAGTATAGTAAAAATAAATTAATATGTATTGTGTGTACACTACCGTTCTCGCACAATAAACGAGTATTTATCGTTCATTGTGTTTTTGCAGTAGTTTCATAGAAAGTCAATATTATTATTGTATCGTCAAGCATGGCCGTATCCAGCAGGGTGGTTTTCCGGGTTCAACCCCCAAACATTTTTAAAAATATCTTACATCTTAAGTATAAAGAAAAAAATTTACTTCATTTTTACTTATTAGCAAAACACTAAAGTTTCTGTCAATATAGTTTTTGTAATTGCTTCGACAATGCCCTCCCCCCCATCATTCCCAAAAATTCATTCTGGATACAAAAAAGTCTATGTATTTACATTTATTTTTTGTTTTGTAGACAATTTTCTACAGTTTATTTTAAGCCTTTAATTTTTTTAATATCTTAAAAAATGATTTTACAATATTAAGTAAACGACATTCACGGGCGCACACTCCGTTGATCTAGGGCAATATTAAGAACAAGTATTTATATTATTTATACATACGTGTTATTCTTGGTCGTATTCAATGAGGGGAGAGAGCAAATTCTCCCCTATCAAAATTTATTGAAAAAATCTTTATATTTATTTAACTCTATTTAAACATTATCAATACGTTATTAACTGTTACATTTCTCATGAAAAAAAATAAATTAAAAAAATAAAAAAATAAAACCTTTCCCGGAAATGTATGCTAAATACTACCAGGTAGTAAAGAGAATATTGTAAGTCACTGCTATGTATTCTGTCAACGCATAAATTGCAATAATCTCTTATGTCATATAGATGCGTTTTATATAGCCAGAGCCCCTAAGGCGTAATCCCGAAAATTTTAGCGCAGAGGTTCCCAAACTTTTTGTGATACGACCCATTTTGGAAATTTTTTCAATTTTGACGACTCACCACAATAATTAAATGATTGTCTTTTTTTTCCTTTTTTGCTTTTTGAGCGGCGAAAATAAAAAGATAAAGAATAAAAAATTGCATTTTGTACCTATTTTTTTAATTTCTATCAAACAATTTTAATAGGTAACTGTAATAAAATTATTTATTTATCTATTTTCAAAAAATGCATAATAGTCATTTAAAATTAAATAGGTTTATACGAGTAATTGAATAATTAAAAAAAAAATAAATTGTAAATGTACCTAGCCGGTCATATTTTGTTCGTATTATAGAGATTTTTCCCTCAAAAAAATAAAAATGTATATATTAAAAATTTTCTTTCCCAAAAATATTTTTCATTTTATCTATATTAAAATTTTCATGAAGTTTGGATTAAAAAAAAAAAAAATGTAAATGTATTTTAATCAAATTTTAGGTAGATTTTCCCAAATTTTGAAAAACTATTGAGAATTTTGAATATGACCCAATTAAAATAAAATCTGGAGGCAGATTCTGACTTAAAAAGTTGCTGATTGAAACTTCTTACTTCTAACTAGCTTCTTCACTCCACTCAAAATCTAAAATTTAACGTGACTCATTGTTTAGGAACCTCTGTTTTAGCGAGTCCAAAACACTAGAAATTTTTCACAAACAGACAAGATTTTCCACTTTAACGTGTGTTTTGAATACTTCAACAGAGTTGTGCGTGAAAAGTTAAATATCAAGCTCGTATACGATTCTGGAACAAAGAAGCTCAACAGTGCTTTTATAGTGATGAAAACAAATTTTTCTCAAGAAATACTTCTCCAAATGTTATAAAATCGTAAATCAACTTTTGTTTTTATAAACGTTTAAAGTTGGAATTTTTGTGAACTGGTCGTTTTTACGTCAATACGTTTAGTGATTGTTTTTTTTTTTTCAATCAAAACCTCATTTAACATTAAATTCTTATTTCGGTAGAATTTTTGTTTTTTTTCCCCAAAATATTCCACTCTTGTTTTTCTTCACGCTGTAAAATGTTCATGAAAATCGGTCATTTTATCGATTTTTACTCAAACTCAACGTAGTGTATTTTTTTTTTCGGGGGGAAAAACTGTTGAGAATTTCTAAAAATCACCTGTCTAAACAGGAAACGCGTGCAAAACTCACAGATTCGATGACTATCTTAAGGTATAAAATGTGATTCCGCATAAAAACTCAAAAATAAATCATTGTTGTATGTAGATCACTCGAATTTGGCTCCAATCTAGAGAATATAAATCGACATAAAATCTCGTAAAATGTTTTTCAAAACTATCCTCGTTTCGTAATTGTGATGTAAACCGGATATTTCTGCTTTTCGGGAATTTCTTTGGTAAATGTTATAATAAAAATATTTGGATAATAGTTTTTGTATTCATAAATGTTGTTTTCATAAGACGTATAAGAATAAGATTATGTAAGTTATTTTGTATAAATATGTGTAAATTGTAAAGCATGAAGATTTTTTATAAATTGTATGATTTGCTAAAAAAAAAATGTTTAAATAACATTTATACGACGTATAATTATTTTACATTGAGTATGATATTATATAAATTTCAGAAATTTCTGAAATTTAACATCTCTATTTCGAAATCAATATGGTAGATTTTTTAAAACACAAATAATCACATTTGAAAGGGACTAATTTACGCCACTGTAATATAAATACCGAGCAATATTAACCTCTTCCCGTCTCGCCCCTCGAGCGAAGAACCAAAGTCGCCGCTGTTTCGAAACGTCAATTTATAAATAACGAGTTCTAATTTATACCTACGAGTTGTTGTGCAGCGAATACTGCGTCTTATAACGAATATACATCGCTGCACAGAAATCGTTCTACGCCTGCGGTAAATTAAAAATAATAATAATAATAATAATTATCATCAAGTACGTTTGCAGTGTATTCGTGATTATTAACTTCCAGTTTGCATCATATCAGTACGTTTTACGATATAATTATATTATATGGTATAATACACATAAAAATAATAATTAAATCCTAAATCCTATAGGGAAAAGAAAATTCGCACAGGATACAAAGTAAATTAAAATTTAGCACTGTAGTGTCGTTATGATGTGTATAGAATATATACAGCATGTGCAACTACATAATTTGTGCATTTAATAACATAGTGCTACAACTGCAGTATACATTTTACCTGCGTTTTTTTTTTTTAATAGTCAATGTCAGTCGACCGAAGAACCAGTCGAGGACTCGTTTGCTAATAATAATATTGTTATTAGTACGGAAAACGTCAAATTCCGTCTCCCGTACGCCGATCGATTGTAAAGATTTTCATGAAATTATACCTGACTATGAGATTTTAGATTTTGAGCGGAACGAAGGAGCTACAGTGTTTTTACAATGTTCCATATTTATTTTTAGGTTCTGAACGAAATGAAGAAGCTAATGATGTTTATTTTTATTTTTTATTATTTTTTTTTCTGTGTACAACTTTTCGTATGGAAATACATGTCCAAGAGTTTCAATCAGCAACTTTTTGATACCAGATTTTCCTCTAGATGGTACTTTAAAGAGGTCATTTTTTGAATTTCTCAATGAAAACCATGAAATCTTATGAAAATTTAAACATAGATAAAAAATAATACAAGAAAGATTTTGGCGCAAAAAAATTTTGGAAATGTGGAAAAAAATTTTGTACATTTTTCTAACATTCTTTTTTCTCATTTATTTTTAATATTATTAGCTTTCTTCGTTCAGAATAGAATTGAAGAAATTATTTATCGTTTCTTTAAAATTTAATACACCCACCAAGAGCTTCACACCCGAGATGTGAAGAATACTCGTCGTGCGAAGAACACTCATCGTGCAAAGTATGTCCGGCTTTTTTTCTTCTGTAAACCTTTTTCGTATGGAAATATTGAGTGTCCGAAAATATTTATTTGTAACTTGAACTGATCAGCCACTGAAGTCCTTGATCCGCTACTGGTAGGTGTCAATAGAAACCCAAAAACGCGTTTGTCGAGCGGAGGATACGAAAATACATTACTCGTCGGGAGAAACATAGATGTAAGTCGTCGCACGTAAGTCCAATTAACATTAGGATGACAAAAAATTGAAAAATAAATTTTCTTCATAGTTATGAAAATATCTTTTAAACGTTATCTATAAACCAGTCCATAATGTAGCATAATAATTTATTTTTTGTATCGCGACTTGATAGCCTGTGTGTGTACTTAAAGTCTGGTTATCCGACGCGCGGCCAGTACCGTTTGTTACAACATAGTACGTCGATGTCATAATATTACACTCGATTTGTTCATTTTAAAATTGAAAATCACAAATTTGGCAATATGGACATTGAAGCGTCAGCTATGTACTTAAATATGCAATATTTATTGTTAGCATAATAAATATTTTAAGAAATATTGTTTTTGCTTAGCAAATATATTAAAATATCAACTTAGAGTTATAAAAAAAGTTTTGTCGAGTTCTATTGATTTTTTTGACATAATCAAAACTATATCTCGTTTCAAGTATAAAAATGTAAAATACAGGTGCTCTTGATTTACCTTTTGTGAAATTGAGCGCATTCTTTTTAGGTAGTCGTGACGCGAAACGAAGCGCGACAAAAAAGAAAAAAAAACATGTCTACACGAGTACAAAATATAACTCTATAATTGTATCGGATACGTGTAAATGAATAATGACAATTATAATGAGAAGAATACCGGTCAGATATTTATCGTCGTGTATCGGCGCGAGGTCACGGACGATCCGTCCGTTTCGTGAGACACGTCGTCCTGCACAATAACGCGATCCAAAAGCAAAGCGTCGCGACCTTCGTGACGTACGTCACCGAACAACAGACGGGCGAATTCGCACCTGAAAATGGTATTTATAACAAACGAGAACAATGCGAAATCCGGTGACGATAAACGACGACGCATTATACCGTCGTGAACGAAATGTGTTCGCACACATAACGCGTACATATTATTATTTATTACAAAGGTTGGAAAAAAACAGTGTTATAAAAAAAAGAGAAAGTTTTATTTGTTTGTAAAATTGTTTTCGATATTATAAATAGTTTTAATTGTTATTTTATTCCTTGGTTTTAAACGTTGTTTAATTTGTAATTTTGTATCGCTAACAACAGAACCAAAGACCATTACTATCAACAGACTTTATTTAATAGATCATTAATACGACGTTTCTATTGATTATAATAATAAGAAAAATGTTCATTGATTAATATTATGTAAAAAATAACGTTTAGTAGATTATAATATTAAGTAGTTATTGTTTTTAACTAGATATAAAGTAATATTAAATGGTGTACAAATGAACTTGTCTATTAATTGGTATTATAATATGTTAATTGTACAGTATGAACTATGAAAATGAATCTTGCATATTTTAAATTCTGAGTGGAGTAAAGAAGCTACTGTTTTTACTCAAAATAACCAAAATATTTATTGAATATTTAATTTACCAGAAAGTCACAAATTTTTACCGACATACGTTTTGGTGTACATCCTAAAAAATTTTCCTGGATTGTCCCAAACCGAGGCGAATGAAAAAAAAAGCCGGACATACTTTGCACGATGGGTGTTATTCGCACTACGGATGGGATTTCTTTGACGAGTGTATTGAATTTTAAAGAAACGATAAATCATTTCTTCAATAAAACGATTCTGAACGAGGAAAGTTAATAATATAAAAAATAAATGAGAAAAAATTTTTTGGAAAAATGTCCAAAATTTTTTTTTACATTTTAGATTCTGAACAAAGTGAAGAAGCTAGTGTTTTTACAATGATGTTTATTTATTTATTTTTTTTATTTTTTTTTTTTTTTATGTTAACACTTTTTCGT
>JAIPRM010011443.1:0-12895 GCA_025469315.1 Stegophylla sp. TES_Ste_2020
ACTGTACACTATGGTACACACACACACACATATTTTATGGAATATGAACTTTATAACAATATTTTTAGTTGGAATTATTTATAATCTGTACTATGGTATTTTCATTAATAATTTATTTAAAGTCAATTAAGATAATTGGAATAATATTTATGAAAGGATGTACAAGTATTTTATTTGCCCCCGTGCTAAAATATAAAAGTCGGCGCCTATGGATGGAGTGTACATCGGGACGTGCGCGTGACGCGGTCGAGCTTGATTGAAAGATCGCAGCATTTACACCGGCAGTGAAATGAAAATAAAATGAAAAATTAATATACCTTTTTTTTTTATCATTATTATTAAACTCTCGCGCGTACAAACACAATAATAATAATAATATTAAAACGATAATGATATATTACACACTCGACGATATACGTATTAATACACATTGCGCGCGTGCAGTCGTGAACCTTCGTATTCATTTGCATTTACGGGAACGGCTCTCCCGCGGCGACCTTCAACTTGAGCCCCGTGTACGCATCGCGCCGGGGACACGCATAGTACGACACCCACGTGTAATATTTTAATATTATATTTACAGGTACGCCTGGAGTGACATCATCATCCGGACGATTATTTTCATCATAATATTGTATCCAGGGGAGGCCTTTCATTGGCGTTCACTTCGACTCTATAACACAATAATAAACAAATAACATACGTACGTGTGTACGTAACATCGATCGTCGTCACCCAGGAAAATACTGTTTTTATTCATTTTTTTTTTTTTTTTTCAATATTGCAATAATACAAGGTACACAGCCCGGTTGTCGATGCCCATGGTGTTTTTCGTGAATTGCTTATGGCTGCTGGTTTTGAAACCAGACGTCTCACTCAGAGGATGTTTGAAAATCGAATTCGAGTTTTAGATAATATATCGGGGAAAGCATTATTTTTTTTTTTTTGGTAAATAAATTTATTGAAATTTTCATTAGTCAAATTTTACGTAATGGTTTTTTCATATTAATTATGAATGATATTTCAAATTTTCATTCGTTATGCACGCTTTCCCGACTGTTTCATTTATAACGACAAAATGGTTAATATTATAATAATAAATATAATACTATAGTAAAAATATAGAATTAAATATAAATCAACAAGCAATGTTGGTTTTCGATTAATTTTGTGGTACTGATTCTGAAACTGGTGATTTGATACCAATATTAGTACAATCTGTGGTACAAGTAATTCAGGGGGAATCGCATCAGACAAAAAGCGAGTGCTGGGGTAACGTTACCCTGGCTACCGGATGGAAAAATATATTTTTTTTTTTTTTTGGGAAATTTTTAAAAACAAATTCTAAAACTACTGTCACTATTCGGTACACAAATGCTAGTAAAATTTTTGAGATATAAGTATGTAATAGAATAATTTTTGAAACTGCGACTAAATAGTATATTCTAAAATTGATTAAATTTTACTAAATGGTGTATTTTAACGATTTTACTCAATTTTCAGTAGTGTTTTCATGTTTTTGAGAAAACTGTTGAAAAAATTTCGAAAAAAACCTTTAAGGGGATATTACATTTTCTCGGGCAAACATTTTCAACATATTATTTGTTTGTCATTAAAGCATCTCAGTGCAATAGATGTTAAACGTATTGATTCGAACAGAAAAAGTGTTTCTTTCTTTTGGAAAAAAATTGAACATAATAATATTATAATGACTACAAAAAAGATATCTTATTACATTAGTACATGTGTTATCAAAGCGTGTTTTAAGCAAAGAATGCACGTTTGAAAAAAAAAAAAAAAATCAAAAGTCATCAACATTCAGGTCCTAATAATTATTATAATACACATGCCACCTATATTTTTTTAATTTTTTTAATTTGCATATTTTAATCCGTATGCGCGATGACTACAACAACGGGACTATCACGCGCTGGATCGACAATAATAATATTTACACGTGAAACTGGGTGAAGAACAGCAAAAAAAACTTCTTAAACACGTTTTTTTTTTTTATTATTATTATTAAATCGTATCCTCGAGCGGAGCTACTTCAAGTTTTTTTGTGGGTTGCAATCTGCAAACAATAGTTTTAAAAAATAAAACCGATTTTATCTAGTTCGATATAATATTGTTTTACTGTGACCCTCGTGTTTACACAATACTATAAAACATACCTACGCAGAACGTACACTACCGTTAAACCCTACGCTGGTGAGTCATCGAAACATTCGATTTCGGTATACATATACGTATATCATATAAATCATGAACAATAATATATCATGTCAAGATCTGTAAAAATTTGATCTCAGTATATGCGATGCGAGTAGAGAGGCATGACCGCAGAATAAATTTAATATTTATTTATTCTACAGTAATATGATGGTTATTAAAAGTCGTATAACGACAGACAGTGGCGCACCCAGTGGGGGAGGGGGGGGGCCGGTTAAGGATTATAACCCCTCCCGAAATTTTTTTATTTAGTGTATTATTGTATTACTAAACGTTTGTCTATAAACTAATCGTCTGTTTTCAGAACGATTTCATAATTTAATGTGCCTTCACACATTATATGTTGTTAAAAAATCATTATTTCAATTACCTGGACACAGTGGTCACACTTGTTTTAAATCATTTTCACCAGCCATCTCTCCGATCTCGATTTTGTTTTTATTCTAAATAAAATTATAATTTCGATTTTGATTCTGAAAACAACAGTATAAATCGTTTTGTGCGTGCGGTCACAGTCACATATAAAATGGTATCTAATTTGGAAAAAAAAAAAAAAAAAAACTATGAGAATTAATTTTTCTTTACAACTTTTAATCCCAAGTCAGGTGTTTTCAAGTGTTAAGTTGAAGGATATTTTTGATTTACGAAGCGTTACGACGCTGTATAAACAACTCATTTCACTTTAGTTTTTCAACTGTAATTACGAGAGAAACCGTTTTCAAAAAGCATAAAGAACAAATGATTTCCTCTAATTTCGATGCGCGGTATCGTTTTAAAATTTTCATTTACCTTGGGGCTCTAAAAAAATTTGTAATTTTTGGTAGGTACATAGTAAATAAATTCGTTCCGTTTTACTTTTAATGTACCTACCGTTTTATTTTAGGGGTTAACTAGTTGTTACAGTGGTTTAGCAATCCAACAGATAGTCATCTGTAATTTATGTAGTTCATATAATGATATAAAGTGGTTGATTCAAATTTTTTAATAATAACCCTCCCCGAAAAAAAATTCTGAGCGCGCCACTATAATTATAACGATATTTCAATGGCGGCATAATTTCGATCGAATTTGAAAAGAAATAAACGTAAGTACGATATAGTATTCCATATTGTTACACAGTTAAACTTGCCTGCAACGCGCCGGCATAGGACGAAAGAACCTGGGCGAAATAGAGCTCCCCCCCTCCCCTACGGAATTTGGTTTAGCCTCATACAACATAATAATATGTCATATTGTTGGTTCAACGTCTGTGTCCTGTGTGTATACTAAAATTGAAGCGGTTTTATATCGTTTATTTTTCGACAAAAATATATATATGTAATATGTAATAAACTTTTAACATAATATTTATTCGCTATAATTATAACATAGTAATTTATTCTTGTACCTACATTATATAATTTACAAAATAATTTTAACACGGGTTCAGAATCTTATAACTATTATTAGTGTATACAGTGAATAATTTTTAATTTTTTATGTAAATTTCTCTAATACAACTAATTTTAAATAAACAATTGTTAAAACTTTAAAGCGCATAACATACATATAGTAATTATTATTTTGTATGTAATTTATTTCAATAAATAATGTATATTAGTACGTATATTAACTAATTAGGTAATTGTGTTTTGAATTTGCTTAAGTCAATTATTTATACAGTTCCCACAAAGGTTGAATAGATTAAGGCGTGTTCCTAAACGAATTGTTTTCAATTTTTATAATTTTAATAAAGAAAATTTTAATTTATTGAATTATTTATTTACTCTGCCACCAAACGTTACAATATACCCCGACGTGAGATATATTCGAATAAAATGATATCAAACTTAATAGTTATAGGGTTAGTAAAAGTTATTGGAAAAATTACATAATCATTAATATCATTCGAATTACTTAATAATTTCTTAATTATTAAATTCTAATAACTAGAGTATCCGCTACTTGTTGTGGTCGCGCTAATTTACGGCTAATCGGCGGCGTATATTATGAATAATAATTATTATTATCAACATTATAGAATCATTTGCGTTTGGCACATTTAAGGTAGGTATCAGAACGGCGGCGGCGTAGGACTCAAAATCAAATTTCGTTAAAAGATATCAATCATATTATTATAATAACATAACTGTGCGAGATTTGCACGATTATAAAAGTGTGAATTTAAAAAAAAAAAATAATTCTCAAATAACATGCTTGTACCGCCGCCGACTTGTAGGTCACCAATACGAAACACGCGATGATTTATATACTTGTAATTTATGACTTTACAGTTACACTGTTATTTTTATACATATAATATTATATACTCGTATTATATATATAATATATTCGAGTAAAAAAAAAAAAAATATATAATATTATTATTCCGCCGCCGCCGCCGCCGTCTGCGTTTTAGCGTATAACGCGATAGAGAAACAAATAAAACCAGTTTGTGATTCACGCGGAAACAATAATAATATTGACCGACCGATTATTTTCATTCGCGCGGTACATCAGATGAATCCGCGTTCGAAAATATTTATTTTACGCTCGTACTTATCATCGTTTGACGACACGTCATGATCAGCTCGCAACGCTAAAAATCATTTCAATTTATTCCTTCAAAACGAATGTCGATTTAACCAGTTTAACGATTAATATGTATATATATATATATATGTGTGTGTGTGTATTTTAATCTCTCGTTAATGGGCTTTCTCCGACAAAATATATTTTTGAAATAAATAGCTATTTAGGCGCCACGGTCGACGGCGTGTCAAAATAATATATTATTATAATTTGTGTTTTCGTGTGCTACTACCGTTGAACATAACATATTGTAGGCCGTTAAATTCCGTCACGTCGTCGCACAGTGGTTCCAGAAAGTTGTTTTTTTCGGGGGACAAAATTAATATTTAATCACGAAACAATTTTATACGTAACTTTTTTGGATACTTACTTCAAATTTATGTTCACTTTTCGAATTGTACAATCGCAAGACGATTCTGAACAAAAGAAGTTAATGATAAAAAAAAAAAAAAAACAATAATAGTCTCATCATTTTCGACATGCTCATCAAGAGTATGTTTGCTTTGTTTTAACTAATAAATAAAGAAAAAAAAGTGTTTGAAAAATGTCCAAAAATTTTTTTCATATTTTCAAATTTTCTTGCGTCAAAATGTTTCTCGTGTTATTGTTTATATATGTGTTTAAATTTTCATAAAGTGCGGATTAAAAATTGTTGATTTTCGAGTCTTTTTTATCAAATTTTGGGTACTTATTTTCAAAAAAAAAAATTGAAGAATTGAGAAATTCAAAAAATGACCTCTTTAAAGCACCAAGCACTTTTTGACAAGTATATTTATGCGAAAAAGTGTTTACAGAAAAAAAAATAAAATAATTAACATCATTGTAAAAACACTTGCTTCTTTACTTCGTTCAGAATCATAAAATTTATGAGAAAAAAAAATTAGGGAAAATATCCAAACATTTTTTTTTCACATTTTCAAAATTGTCTCGTGCCAAAATGTTTCTCATATTATTGTTTATCTGTGTGTAAATTTTCATAAAGTTCGGATGAAAAAATGATGGTTTCCGAGTTTTTTTTACCAAATTTTGGGTATTTTTTCAAAAAAATTACCAAACAAGAGGCAAATTCGGTTTCAAAAAGTTGCTGTTGATCTTTACGAAAAAGTGTATACAGAAAAAAAAATGAACATCATTGTAAAAACATTTTGTTCAGAATCTAAAATATATATTACTCTTAAGTAACACTATTTTGAATAAACTAAAGCACCAATCAAAATCGTCTGTATCGTTTTTTTTAAAATTCAATACACCCACAATACAGTATCCCACTCGAGGATCGAAGAACACCCATGATGTGAATTATGTACTTTATATTTTATTGAGTACTAAACTTTTGCAGAAATGTCGTAATGCTTTATTATTTTAAAAACATTATTTTATAATCTGTTATTGGTTATCACACATCGACTTAATTTCGACTTTCTGCAGTATTTACTACAGAAGTCAGGCTGATATATATTTTCAAAGTTTTCGGTATTTTATTTGGGTAAAATGAAATCAAATTGAACCCTTTCTTCCATTTCTGACAATTTTAGAGTTATGACTTGCTACAAAATCTGAGAAAAGACTCGTACTAATACATTTACTAAAATTCTGAGAAGTAAAAAAAATTATCTCAAATTATAGGCAATTAAATTTTAGTCAGAACTACCTCATTAGTTATAAAACCCAAAATTTTAAGTCTAGTCCAGTCTGATTTATGCTCCTTTCAGCTAAATGCATTTTATAATAAGCTCGAGAAAACTTGTATTTAAATATAGTCTAAAAATAACTCGGTAGATTTTGATAAACTGCGCGTTGATGACAAAACTGTAAATAATTTATGAGTTATTGTATTACAATTTATGATAATTCAAATAGTAATTGAAAATTATCTATAAATACTATTCAATTTAAATATGTTTTGAATGGGTGTACTTAATGTTTTCATGTACAATCTTTTACGGTCCTTCATCATGTGATAATTTATGTGACATTTAAGAATTGATTTCCCGTGAAAATTTTAAATTAAATTTCCTATAATGTGTGTATATACGTAATATATTTATTTTTTTTTTTTATCTATAGTTAAATTATCAAATAATTATGCATAACAGTATTTTATTTTATTTTTTTTTTAAATTTCCAAGTGAAATCCATGATATGTACATAATTTATTAGATTCTGAATGGAGCGAAGAAGCTAGTGTTTTTACATTCCTGTTTATTTTTATTTTTTTCTGTAAGCACTTTTCACGTGGAAATACTTAGTCAAAAGTCCTAATCGGTCTTTCTTTGAATCACAATTCTACTCTAAACGGTACTTTGATAAGTACTTTTTCAAAATATCTAACCAATAGTTTTCTAAAAATTGAGAAAAAAAAATTTACAAAATTTAACAATAAACACTCGGGAAATATGTTTTTCAATCCAAACTTTGTGAAAATTTAAATTTAATATAATTTGTATGTTAGTATAATTTCTATGAAAGTTGATCGAATGAATAATTTTTGTGAGCGTTTTGTGTTAAAATCAAAGTTCGTATAAAGTTTAATCGATTTGGTAAATTTCTCTTCTTTATTATTACGTCACATGTTCAATTTTTTGTTTTTAGACCGGAAAATCGTACGCCTCAGTACAATCATATTATATAATAGGTTAACTCTTTGTCAAAATCATTTGTGGAAATGTTTAATCACAAAAGCTTTAAGCTTCAAAACATTGCGGAGTTTATCATTTTCACGAATACCGACACGAATTATTCTGTTATTACCTGATTGAAAAATAATATAACATAAATCTTAAGTAGCAAATATACAAATTTCGAATAGAATATAAATATGTAACAATTATTAAATACGCTCCATTTGAAACTGACAATAATTATTCCTTCAGAACCGTTCTATAGAAGAAATTACTAATGTTTTTTTTTTAATACATCACATCCACCAAGATCATCACACCCGAGGAGTAAAAATACCCATGATCAGACTTTTTTTATCGGTTATTTTTGACTTGAGCACTCCTTCCCTTTCCCAGTACTTATTCCTAAAATATTATTAGTATAATAATTTTTTAATATAATGTTTTGAAGAGACACTGTGAAGGGAAATGTGTGAAATTTTCTCTTTACATGCATATTTTATAATTTATACAAGTCAGTGTGTAATTTTAATACGAGATTAACCGATTGTATAAATAAAAAATTTTCCGGTTTCTCTACTCCTTCCGACCACCCCCCCCTCTCCCCCTTCACACACACGCACGCACACACACACACAACCGTGCGCACTCGCATATAACCACGCCACTGTGGCGTCGTCTTCTTAGAGGCGAAATCAGTATAATATTTAACCGTACCTGCATCATACGAAATCGTAGATCATATTTTTATTTTTTTTTTTCTATAAGAGTATTAATATTACACCTATATCACATCTCATAATAATATTATACAGGTGTTGGGTCGACTTCGTTATGAATCTTTTGCCAACCGACCGTCGTCGTCGCGCGTCGTTCTCTCAACACGTACGTATAATATTAAATAAATTTACATGACGCGCCGTACGGTGTATGTCACTCATTACATTATGTTTTATGAATATATTAACGCGCGGCTCGAGAACAACGTGTTTTAATATTGTACCGGACGCGCCGGGGGAAAATACATAATGAAAGTAAACACGCATTCCCGTCCAGCGAGTAGCCTACAAATCACCTTGTAAGGGGCGTACAACTGTGCTGTGACAGTACGCGGAACAACATGTTCATTTGACAAAAACATTATAATACCGCCGAACGGATAAACGTTCACGATAAAATCTCTTCCGTATTAAAACGATTATGATTAATTTAGTGATGGGCACTTTGGAATAGTTTATACTATCGAATGCTTATTCGATAGTTCGAGAAAACTATCGAATAAATTGAAAAACTATCGATTAATTTTTAAATACTTTTTACTATATCGAATAGTCCACTATCGAAACTGTCGAAGGGTCCACTATCGAAACTATCGAATAGATTCGAATAGTATTCACTGGCTCAGGGCTTATTGTAAGGATTTTTCTCAACTACGCAAAATGTTTTATACCTGATATAAAATGATCCCTAACAAAAGGCGAAGGTGAGTTAGGTAAATTAAATACACACAAAACATTAAGTTAGGTACGATTTTTTATTGATATGATAAATTAGCGAAAACATGATATAATTCATATTTTCAATAGTCTCCTCCCTGAATTTTCTCCAAAATTGCAGTACATAATATTTTAAGATCAGTAATGACATCTAAACTGGTATTATATTATCGTAAATTACAAGAGTTGTACATCAGGAGACGGCGTCTCCCCAAAACACAATTTTCAAAAAACTAAAAAATATTTTATCCAGTTATTGATGTTGTGTATGGGAATCTATTTTCATCACAGTTAATTTTCTTTTTCGTCCATATATTGAAAACGGACTTGGATAAGTAGTAAATGAGTTTAGTTTATGTTTCCGGCTGAGAATTTTGAAAGTGTATCGTACATTAAAAAGATCATTTTTCGAAATTCTTAATATTTTTCTGATAACAAAGAAAAACTACAGGTAGTTTGAGTAAAAATGGTGAAATAATCAAAAAATAAATGAACTCAATTTTAGTCTCCAAAAATAACATAAACCACGGACCTCTGTTTGAATAAATATAGAATTTTAAATGTTTCATCTGTTTTCTTCTAACAGAATTTTGTGTTCTTTATAATATTATGGATTTAAAATGGTCTAAGGTCTAATACATACGTATGTTTTATTTTCATAATATTTTATTTTATTTTTCTAGATTGATGATCTTCAACAATATTAAGGATCAAATGACACATAACGTTGTTATTTCAAAAATAATAAAACTTAATTCGGTATTAACTAAAATTACAAAACATATTTTGGACCACTCTCCCCTATATTTAGATATTTTATATTGATGGAGAACACTGAATAGACGTATTAATTTCTGCCTATTAATAATTGTTAAAATCAAAATAAACTCGTCGCAAACAAATCAACTACGCAATAATTGGTTTTCGGCTACGCATTTTGACTTTTCAACTACGCGCAATAAGCCCAAATGCGCTTTAGAATAAGCCCTGCACTGTCGAATAGTTCGAATAGTATGTACTGTTAAATGGTACGAAAAAATGTTATGGTTTTTCATAAATATGAATAAGTTGCAAACCTAACGTAAGTATCACTCCAGTGGTAACTGGAGGAAAAAAACTATTCGAATAGTTCGAATAGTGGACTACTATCGAATGGTTCGATAGTGACTATTATTCGATAGTGCCCATCGCTAATTATTATATATAATATTATGATAAAATATTCGATTCGAAAATTTTACGAACCAACTGTAACGCTAGTTGCTCTCGTGAGAACGAGAGCTTAAAAATAAAATTTAGTTTTTTACGTGACGAAAATTTCGATATTCATTTATACGAAATTCTGCACCCTCAGCGTTCAACTTCGTGTGTTCCAGTGAAAAAACGTTCGAAACACCAGGTGTGTTTTCGTCCGACATAATTTTGAACTCGATTTATGTTATTAGCTAGAAATTTAACGTAACCTCACTCACATATTATTATGTTTACTACAACAAACTCGGCAAAAATCTCAAAAATTTTTATTCATTTTTTTTTTTTTTTTTTTTTCTGACTGTTTAAAGTTATTTCAAGACATAATGGACTCAAATACAAACATTTTTCGCGCATATTTTTGCATGCATTGCCATTTTTTTAGGAAAAACGCATACTTGACAAATTTGTAGCATATTTGACAAATTCATATCATATTTACGCGTATTATATCATAGCATAATATTTATGCATTTTTACGCGTTACATTTATTTTAAAGGTCGACATAATTTTAGATTCTGAGCGCGGAATGTACGAATCTGTGTTTTTTCGTTTTATCGAAGGAATAATATTATTTACCGTTTCTTTAAAACGTAATGAAGAGTACCTAAAGAGAGAGCGAAGTACACCCATCGTGCGAAGTATGTCCGGCTTTTTTTTCTTTTTTTTTTTCCGTTTACTGTTATACGTCGATCGATATACCTCCTACCTAAATCATCGTTTGAATTTAAAATGAAATATATTAAATTTTATTAAAAAAAAAAAAAAAAAAAATGAGTTACATATTTTGGTTATTTTAGATGGATATTTGCATGGATATTTTCAACAATTTGTGTGCGATAAACTCCGAACCATATTCACAACTTACTTTTCATAAAGTTATTTTTTAACAAATTAAACGATTTCGTATCCAATTTTATAGAATATACAAACAATTGGACATTATTGAGAGACTTTCGGTTGACACGCACACACACACACACAATCAAACATTTTTGGATTTTTTTTTATTTTTTGGATACATAATAATTATTGTTACCTATATAAGTGACATACTATGCTAATGTGCTGTAAACTGTTTGGGTTACGTTCGTATCATATCGTTCTGACGCGTGAAAAAATGTAATAATATATATTAATTCCGGACTCGCGATAGTTTAGAGCAGAGGTTCTCAATCTTTTTAGGACCACGACCCAAATTTTTCTTCAAAAACCTATTGCGACTCGTACGGTTTTACATTTTTAGGATAAAAGTGTAGTTCTTAAAAATCAAAATCAGATTAATATTATATTATAATAATTTATTAATTAATTGGTTTAAAATGAATATAATTTTACAAATGTATGTACAAATGTGCCACTTCATCATTTTTACAGAAGAGTTTGGTTGAAAACGTAATTTTTCGAGAATTTATATAATTAAATCCATTTCTCGCGACCCCCCGAAAATCGACTTGAGACCCACACTTTGAGAAACGCTGGTTTAGAGGCGTACATTATAATATTATAATAAATATGTACACGGCTTTGACCCCGACGGCGGCGAATGATTTTATAGCAAGTGGTAGCGATGATGTTCGCGTCGTCCGCGGAATCCGGTCTTCGATCAGTGTAAGATTACAAGACGGGCGAATAAATCTGAATGGTTACGACGACACGCAGCAGTGCAAATTTATATTATACACCGGCAGTATTTTATAATAACGTTTGATAAAATATTATAACAATATTTATAACACACTTGTCTATCGTCTATCCGTCGACGACGACGTTTAACCTCTTGAGTGGACAAATGATTCGGTGATTTTACGGCAATGTTCAACGTCCATTTTTTTTTTTTCAGGTTATAAATGGAGTGAAGTGTTTTTTTACAATGACGTTATTATTTATTTATTTATTCATTTTTTTTTTTTTTTTTATTTTACATTTTGAGCAGACCGAAGAAACGCTAGTGTTTTCACAATGATTTTTTAATCTTCTTTTTTTTTTTTTTTTGTACACGATTTCGTACAGAAATATTTGTCCAAAAATTTCCATCCAGCGACTTTTTAAAACCATCTTAAAACGATACTTAAAACGACCGTTTTCAAAATTCTCAATTGTTTTCTTAGGATTTGGGAAAAATACCCGAAATTTGTTAAAAAAGACTCTTTTTTTTTTTTTTTAATTCAAACTTTATGAAAATTTAAACATAATTAGATAATTGATGAGATATATTTTGACACAAGAAAATTTTCAAAATATGAAATAACTTTTCTCAGTTAATTGTGAAATAAAGAACTGCACGAGTAAATTTTTTTTTTTCAACCTTTATAATTTTTAAATAAAAATATCTTGAATAAACTGAAATTCCGCTCGGAATCGTCTTATTAAAGAAATATTTTTATTGTTTCTTTAAAATTCAATATACCCACAAGAATATGCCACTATCAAACAATGCCCAAAACGCGAAGTACACCATTTTTATTATTACTATAATTTTAGTGAAGAAGCTAGTGTTTTTACTGTGATGTTTATTTTTTTTTTAATTTTAAATTTTTTAGATTCTGAATGAAGTGAAGAAGCTAGTGTTTTTACAATGATGTTTATTTTTATTTATTTTTTATTTTTTTATTTTTATTTTTTTCTGTGTACAACTTTTCGTATAGAAATACTTGTCCAAAAGTTTCGATCGATAACTTTTTGAAACCGGATTTGCCTCTAGATTGTACTTTAAAGAGGTC
>JAIPRM010011444.1:0-12894 GCA_025469315.1 Stegophylla sp. TES_Ste_2020
TCACCGCGCTTGGAAAAAGTATTGAGAAATTGGAAAAATGACCTCTTTAAAGTACCATCTGGGTGTGATTCCGGTTCTATAAAGATACTGATCGAAACTTTCGGACAAGTATTTCTATACGAAAAAGTGTTTACAGAAAGAGAAAAAAAAATAAAAAAATAAAAAAAAATAAACATCATTGTAAAATCATAAGCTTCTTTACTTCGTTCAGAACCTAAAATTGAAGAATTGAGAAATTCAAAAAATGATTCCTTTAAAGTACCAACTAGAGGCAAATCCGGTTTCAAAAAGTTACAGATCGAAACTTTTGGACAAGTAGATCTATTCGAAAAAATGTATATAGAAAAATAAATAAATAAAGATCACCGTGAAAACACTAGCTCTTTCACTTTGTTCAATATCTTAAAGTCATTTTAAATGTATAAAATAAAAATTTTAAATTTATTTTAATTGCATAGAAATAATGAAAAAAAATTGAATAAATTGTTATTTATTTTAGCATGTTACACAAATTTTATTTGCTTTAAGTACTCCTATTCGAAGTATGGAATTTGATTCGATAAAATAACTGATAAATACATAATGAAAACCTATACATAAATAAAAATGCACACTATTATACTCGTGTTATTTGTCATCAAGTGAGTCATATTTCATTGCAAACGCACATCAATTTTTAAAATAGTTATGTTTTATAAACTTTTATATACAATGGTATATTTAAATGATGTAAGTCGTTCAGTTCAAACATATTTAAATAGACATTTTTATATTGAATTTAAAAAAATCGGACGTACTTCGCACCATGAGTGTTCTTTACAACTTGGGTGGAATATTCTTAGTGGGTGTATTACTTTTTTAATAAACGATAAATCATTTTTTCAATAAAACGATTCTGAGCACAGCTTCAATTAATATACAATAATAATAATTGTTGATAATATTATATTTAACAAATTTTATTTAATAATGTTGGATCCTCGGTAATTTTATATGTATGTGTATGCGTGTGTGTATGCATGTGTGCGTGCGTGCGTGCGTGCTTGTATGGGTGTGTGTGAGATAATACATGTCTTTATAAAATGAATAAAGAGGAATAAAAATCTATTTTTATAAATTCATAAATCGTCGACCTTTCTGTAATAAGTGTAATTGGAATCTTAGTGTTTTTATGAGAATATTGAGTTTTGAGCTATTTATAAATTTTATTTTTCTATTACTTATACAGTCGAATTTAACAAAAAAAAAAAAATTTTAAATGTCCAGTAATAATAAAAGTCCTATACTATTAACTAATGACAAATTAATCCATGTCTATTTTTATTTGTTGTAAATCATTTATAGAATTTAATATTTATAGTAATTTTCCTTACATTTTCTAATTCTTTTTGAATCAAAATTTTATAAAATTGATTTTTTAATACAATCATTATTTATATACCTATAGATCAATAATCAATTAAATCTATTATGTAAATAAGTATATTAACTCTCTGAACTTTATTAATTTTTTTTTGGATTTAAAGTGGAGCTTGAAGAAGCTAGCATTTTTAGGTATGTTTTTATAGTAATGTTTTTTCGTAATGTTTATTATTTATTTATTTTTTTATTTTTTTTGTTTTTTCTTCTTCTGCAAACTCTTTTTTGTATAGAAAAACTTGTCCAAAAGTTTTGACCAGTAACTTTATATAGATCCCACATCATACCCAGATGATACTTTTTCAAATTTCTCAATAATTTTTGCTATGCTTAAAGGAAAACTAAAAAAATTGACAAAAATTCGATAAAATACTGTAAAATTTATCATAACCTAAATTTTATTGATATAAATTTTAGTTTTTTAACATAATTTCAAAAGTAATGAAGCTAGAAAGTTCAGGTTTTGTTCAAAAACTATAAAAATTCACGTACATAGTTCATAAAGTATTCAAGAACTTTGATTTATTTAAAGTTAAGTACAGGACTTAGAAAAAATTGGAAAATATTTCGTTTTTTGTAAGTTTTTATTTCATAAAATTTTAATATTAAAAACCTGATATTATAATACTCATTAATATACTCAGATGTATAACTTATGGTAATCAAAAAATTTCGAAAATAGTAAGTCTCATTTTGATTTAATAAACATTTAAAATTAGAAATTTGACGGAATTCGTTAGTTTTATATAAAATTACACGAATGAACGAATATTATTATCTTTTTAAATTTTTATACATAAATGGAAAATTACATTGCGAATATTTTTGTGAAAGAACATTTTTTATGGACAAATTATTTAAAATTTTACAAGGTTGTTATTGAAAAAAAATCTGAAAAAATATGGGAAATTTAGTATAAATATTAAATATAAAAAATGTAAATGGTCATGGATTACTTTGTTATTAAATAATAGCATTGGACGATTACTGGACATTTCAAAAAATAAGTGGATTTTATTCGACTAAATTATATAAAAATAAATGTGAAATCTATAAATAGCTCAAGCCCAAATATTCCTATAAGAACACCAAAATGCCATTTAAAGGTATATTGATAGTTTATAAGTTTATAAAAATTGATTTTTATAAAGGTATTTATTACCTGACATGTTCTAAAACACACAATTATCAAGTACCCAACATTATTAAATAACATTTGCTTCATTATATAACCTAATCAACAATTATTTTTGTTGTATATTACTTGTAGTTCCGCTCAGAATCGTTTTATTGAAGAAGTTATTTATCATTTCATTAAAATGCAACACACCCACCAAGAGCATTCCACCTGAAGAGCGAAAAATACCCATGGTGCAAAATATGTCCAACTTTTTTAGAATGATGTATATTATTCTCATTTTTTTTTTCTGGTAACACTTCTTTTTTGTAAGGAAATATTTGTCAAACATTTTCAAACAGAAACTTTTCCCGATTCACATTTAGATTGTACCTTTGAGAGTTTATTTTTTGAAATCCTCAATAGTTATTTCAAAATTTGTGAAAAACTACACAAATTTTAACAAAAACGACTCGGAAAACATCTTTTTTTAATCTAAACTTAATGAAAATTTAAATATAGATAGACAATATTAAGACTTATGAGAAATGTTTTGGTGCAAGAAAGTTTTGATTATGTAAAAAATATTGTTTGGAAAATTTTTTCAACAAATTTTTTTACCTGTTTTCAGTAAACAGTGGGCTATAAAACTGGCTGAGTACGTAAATATATATATGTATATATATATATTTTGTTATATTAATAAATTTCATAATTTTTAATTAAAATTGTCTAATATAAACTGAAGCTCCACTCAAAATTGTTTTTATTGAAGAAATTATTTATCTTTTCTTTAAAATAAAATAATGCACCCACCAAATTACACCCAAGATGCAAAGAACACCCATGGTACGAAGTATGTCCGACTTTTGATAATATTATAACTACTTAAAATTTAAAAATCTTTTTGAATTTTCCCCAGAAAATTCTAAAGCTAGCTTGATCTTCTATTAATGAAGAATATATTGCACAATATGTGACTCCTATAACCTCTGAGCTCTAATTACAATATTCTATTTTCTATGCACCTACTCCGTTCGAAAGAGCTTAAATTAATGGTTCCCAAACTGTGGGTGGTGACCCATGAGTTGATTACGATTAACTGATTGATTTGTGAGATTTTTACCATTTTCCACACGACAATACGGTTTCAGATCGCGCACGTGGTGCAGGAGATTCGTCGGTTCCAGCAGATGCCGTACAATATCGACTTCAATTCCAGGGTGGCCAACTATCTCTTGGACACATCGTTCCTGATGAACGAAGATGAGCTGTATATGCGGTCGCTGGATATCGAACCGCAGCCGTCCCGAATTGAAGATAAAACGCTAAAGCTGAAAAAACGCTAAAAATGGTAGTTAAAATACTACAGTTTCAGGCACAACAGATTGTTCATAGGTTCTAGATGTCTATTTGATATTATTATTATTAAATTGCGGTTTAAGAAATTTTTACTAAATTTTTTTTTTTTGACGATAAAATAAAATATTAGAAAAATACAAAAATTTAAAGATATTATAAAATTAATCGAAAGAAATCACTGTTAATGATATTAACGTTAAAATGTTCTTATAATATATTATGCATTTCAAACATTAATAACTCAATTCTGTTGACCATCATACACATTTCTCACAATTTTTCAAAAACTATAAATTTAATCAAATATTTAGTTAATTAACGCCAATCGGCAATTTATAGATGCATTACAATATATAGTAAATTAAGAAGTGTAAACAGTGTTAAAAGAAAATTATGATAGAAACAGTAGGTGGTACACGGTGGTAAATAATAAACTTAAATTAAACAATAGACAATTATAATACAAAATATAACTAAAAATAATACAAATAAAATATAACTAAAACTATACATTTATAAATATAAAATTTTTTACTTATTCAGTTTAGATCTAGGAGTTGTTAAGTAGTCAAAGTATTCTATCTAGTGGATTGTTGTGAGAGTAGTTAGAATGGTGATTTTTAGTAGAATGGACAGGGACAGGAAAAGATATAGAAGACAAAAGGTCCTGGGCATCTATTGTGCCATTAAGGACAGAAGTAATGAAGGAGAGGTCAGCATCTACATGACGAGAAGCAAAAATAGGAATATTTAGAGAAGATCTAACGGGTAAATAATCATGGAGTGGGTGGTTAATCTTGAGTAAAAAAGCGGCGTAGGACAAGAATCGGTTTTGGACTCACTCTAATCGTAATTGTTCCTTGGCTAAATAAAGGTACCGTACAACTTAGCCATATTCTAAAATAGAGCGGACAAGGGAAAAATAAAAGGAGCGGACGTGAAAAGACTGGTGTAGCGCTTTAAGAATCCCAGAACCTTTAAAGCTCTACCAACAGTGATATTAATATGGTGTTCGAAAGAAAGACAAGAAGTAAGGTAGAACCCCGAGGTCTTTGACACTGGAAACACGTTCGAGAATGGAGCCATTAAGAGAGTATGGATGGATAATGTGAGTTCGCTTTCTGTAAAATGACATAACATGGCATTGAATGACATAAAATTGACTACAACTTGATAGAAATGTAAATACTAGTAGTTTTTCTCGAAGAGATGGTGTCCTTATTGCTGAGTCAAAATTGTTAAATATATCCATGTGTGTTTTAGAAATTATATTTGTTTTTATAAAATTAAGTTATAATAAGTTACCTATGTATTGTTAGTTCAGTGTATTTCCTTATTGGAGCATCGGTAGAATTGTATACATCATACTTTGATAATATTGTTGATGAATTGTTAATAATTACCCTAATGCTGATTTTATGTTGTTTGGTGAATTTAATCTACCTTCAGCAGCGAATAACGCGAATTCTGTTTTTCTTAACAATTTGTCGTTATTCAACTTTAAATAAATTAATAATGTTTTGAATTAGAATAATATTTTTCTCGACTAAGTCATAACAAATTCTAATTCTTGTACTGTATCACTTAATAGTCTAGTCTTATAAATGTTGATTTACATCACCCTCCACCTATTATTAATTATTCTTCACCCTATTACTGTTCTAATAATCTAACTTTTAATGAAACTATATATGACTAGCATAAAACAAATTATAAACTAATCACTAATAAAATAGGCACTATAAATTGAAACATTATTTATGAGAATAACGATGTAAATTCTAATTTAAGTTTATTTTATTCAAACATCTTTTCAATCATAAATAATTGTGTTCCCACATTTACATATCTAATCTTTCTAATTTCCCTGTACAGTTTAATCGCGAATTAAAATGTATTATTAAAGAAAAAAAAAAGTATATCATTTAGCTTTTAAGAAATCTAATCATATTTCTGATTATATTCAATTTTCTAACTTAAGAAAAAAATCAAAAATTATAAGAGATAGAGATTATACTAGGTACATAAACAATGTACAAAATTCTATAAACAATAATACAAAAGATTTTTGGAAATTTTTTAGAGAAAAAAATCACAAAACACATTTCTGAATAACGTTATTTATGACGCCATTAAGGTACAAGATGTAGTTGACCTTTTTAGTAAATTATTTTCAAGTGTATATAAAAAACATTATTTGTCATTCAATTTTAATCAGTCACTAGAATTAAGTGTATTTCCATCCACCTGAATATCTGTGTATTCAGATATTTAAGAAAGGTGATTGTTCCTCAGTAACTAATTACCGACCTATTTCAAAGACATCAATTCTACCAAATATATATATTTTCAAATTTTATAAATAAAACAATATACCTACCCTATCATATATAATTTATTATCTAATATTCAGCATGGCTTTCGTAAAGAACGAATCATTACAATTAATTTGGCAATATTTAAACACAAAATTATTGAATCTTTTTCAACTAGTTTTCAAATGGATATCGTTTTTACAGATTTCAAAAAATAATTTAATAGCGTTGACCATTCACTACTTGTATTCAAGCTAAAATGTTTTGGGTTTTGTGATCCATTATTATCTTGGCTTACTTCCTTTTTAACTAATAGAGTTCAGATAGTGAAACTAAAACATTATTTATCAGAATTCAGAACCTTTCCATATTAATTCATTCTGGTGTCTTACAAGATGATCAATTTTCTCCAACTCTGTATTGTTTATAAATGATATTCAATCTGTTAAAAAATATTCCAATATTTTATTGTTTGCTGATGATGCCAAATTATTTCAAAAAATAGATTTTATTAGTGATTGCATTAATTTACATGAAGACTTAACAAATTTTAATAACTGATGTAATTTAAATGGGTTGAGTCTTAACATCATAATTGCAAAGTACTAATATTTAATATGAAAAAATTTACTATTGTTTATAATTATTAATTAAATAATATCTCTATAAAATCAGTTAATTCATTTGTCGACTTAGGTATTACTTTTGACTCTAAACTATGTTTCAGCAGTCATATTAGGAACGTAACAAATAAAACATTCTTAAATTTAGGTTTTATTACGCGTACATATTCTAATTTCAATGAATACGATGCTTTTAAAAACTTATATTTTGCATTCGTTAGATCACAGTTAGAATTTGTCTCTCTTATCTGGTACTCAAATCAGATTTGTACAACTCAAAATCTAGAAGCAGTTCAAAATCGTTTTCTCCATTTTTTTATCTATTAAATTCAAAGTTTATCGTCCACGACATACTGAATATAATTGTATGTTATCATAATTTAATTTAGAAACATTAAACAAAAGAAAAGATTATCTCCATTATACATTTTTATTCAAATTATTAAATAAACCTATTGATTGCCTTATTTGTTGTTCCAATTAAATTTTCATATTAATATTAAATCTACCATAAATAATGACTGTTTTCTGATTACCAATATTTCTAAGAATTATTTACAATCTTCTCCACCCAATATTATGATGTCCATAGGAAATATTACTGAAGTAAATTTTAGTTGATTGTAAATTGTATGTTATAAACTATTGTTACTTAATGTTTTTGTGTGTTTAAGAAAATTAGATTTATAATGTTAATGTCAAATTTGTATTAGCCTGTATCATTTATGTTAAACTTTATTCTACATAATGCATTCACATAAATTGCTTTGTAAATGGAGATTTTTCTCCGTAAATAAATATATATATATATATATATATAAATATAAACATAAAAAATTAATTTTAAGAATCTAAAAAGGGTTAATCCTTTAAACACCCGAAATTTGTTTTCAGTTACGGCCTTGTGTATGGTTATTACATGATTTAAATTTTAAATAATAATAATTTATACATCTGAAAATGACGAGATTGACAATTGTTTTTTCTAGTTATACGCCTAAGATTTAGGCCGATAGGCAACTTATAGAGCACGGCGGTCATTAGCTTTGTAAATTAAAAGCCAAGTGTAAGAAATATTTATTTTTAATTTTGCGGTTTACTTTTAGTTATCACCCTTTTCCAAACTAATACGTGCAAAAATATTAGCATATTATAATTATAATACTATTATTAATTTTAGTACACTCATACTGTGTGGCTTATATAAAAGTATTCAAAATGTTTTGTTTTATTCAATAATAAAAAAAAAGAATTTAAATTACTTTATTTATTTACTTGAACATGAAAATATTTAAACAAATTTTCGATTACATATGAACAAAATTATTCAAATCAAATATACTATAAGATTGCTGATTAAAGACGATTATCGGTAATACAGAAAAAAGCCATATTGTAGGCCATAAGGAAAATCCGCCTTTTTGCAAAAAGACAAGAAAGCGGACATACTTCGCACCACAGATATTCTTCGCTCCTCAGGCCAGATACTCTTGGTGGGTGTGTAAAATTTTAAAGAAATGACAAATCATTTTTTATTTCTTCAATAAGACGATTTTAAATGAAGGGAGTTAATATAAAGAACAAGTATAATTAAGTTATAATAAGAACAGTAATTATTTTTAACACACTAAGAGTATCTGACCCGAAGATCAAAGAATATCCGTGGTCCGGCTTTCATGTCCATACTCTACTTTAATTTTTTTTTTATCTAATAAATAAAGAAAAGAAAAGAAATAAATGAGAAAAAAATTTTTTTTTAAATATCCAACATTTTTTTCACATTTTTAAAATTTTCTTGCGCCAAAATATTTCTCATATTATTGCCTATTTATGTTTAAATTTTCATAAAGTTCGGATCAAAAAGTGATGATTTCCGAGTCTTTTTTGTCAAATTTTGGGTAGTTTTTTCCAAAAAAAAAATTGAAGAATTGATAAATTCAATAAATGACCTCTCTAAAGTACCAAATAGAAGCGAATCCGGTTTCTAAAAGTTTGCTGATCTGGGTAATGTATTTCTTATTATTTATTTAGTACTCTGTTTGCTCTATGTTTTTATGATCTATGTAATAAATTATTATCTATATCTCTGTTCACTCTTTCTCTATGTAATATGTAATTGGGTTATCTAACCCGTTTAAAAATAAATAAATAAATAAAACTGTCTATTCCTTGAAAATTTTTAGATGCGACGACTAATTAATTGGGTTTGGTTCCTCGATGTAACGAAGTGTTATTATATATCTCGAACAATGATCTCGCAACGTTACGAATATTTACAATTGCTATTTACGAGTTTTTAATTGTACTTTTATTACTATGAGATAAACGTCAACTGGTGTCAATTGCTTAGATTACCCGTCGTTCAAGCTGGGATGTTATTAATTCTTGAGGAATTTGTTGATATCGACGACGATTTGGCGGATAGACAGGTTAATCCAGTTCGGGAAAATTTCGTTTGCTGCTGATGTAACTAAAACATTAAGTATTATATGATTTTACCAAAATATTATGTCTATTTATTTGTATAAAACGGATTATACCAAATTATTGTTTGAAAATTCAGTTTGAATTGAACATAAGATATATTACATTTTAATATTTGTGTTGAAACCGTGTAAATGTAAAACATTACACGTTACAATTTAGTTTGTTCACGCTAATAGGTAAAACTAAATATTTTAACTGGATAAATTTGGATTAAAAATTTCCCAAATTAATATTTTGAGAACATTTTCATTTTTAAACTATTTCGGTACGCGCTTTTTGCATAATACAACTGATCATTTTACATATAGCAACCCCAATATTATGTACAGATTCAGATAAATTGTTTATTATATAAGCTTTTTGCAAACAAAGTTTTTTCCGAATAAAAAAGTTGACCTAATTGTATAATACGTTAAAATTTGAATAATTGTTGTATTATCTATTTAAAAAAAATAATAAATAAAACCATTTTTGTCTTGTACCAGAAAGTTATACTTACCTCCTGATCGAAATATTCCTTATATTATTAAATTATTTAATTAACTCAAGTTTATAGGACAATACATGACTCTAGACTTTAATATATTCTACCTCTATCACGTTGTACAACTATAAAATTATAGTATAATAAACGTGTGAACTAAATGAAAAATAATAGATTTAGCCTTATGATGGAGTTGAAGCCCCTCTCAAAATTTCAGAAATAATTTTAATTTTTCATTTATACTCGAAGTATTTAATAGTATGTCGAACGAAGCCAACAATGTATTTAACAGTTATTCTTTAATTTTACAGTGTCTAAATTATCGAAACAGATTTTATCTTTAATCATATCCTATAACGGATAAATGGTAATAATCGGGGTAAGGATATGTTTATGTAATAAAAAATTACTTAACACATATGTACGTATGCACTTAAAAATTACTAAAATCGCAAAAAAAAAAGACTGAAAATGCATTTAATTGTTTTTGTTTTAATTACCAAATTAAAAGCTTTTCACTTTTGGTATTTTTATTTTAAACGATTCAAACACAATTATAACACGCGTATTATACAATATAGGTATACTACGAAATGACAACTAACTGAACTATACTAAAATCTAAATATTCATATAATTTTAATCATACTCATTTCTGGTAAATTTTAATAGCATAATGTTTTAAAATGAATAGGTATGTTCGTTATAATAGCTTATTACCTAAACTAATGAACATTTTATGTATAGATATACAAAAAATATTGGCAAAAGAGTAATATAGAGTTTTCACCAATATAAACAAACGATCATTTTTATATAACTTCTTTAAAATATAAATTACAGATGTACAGACTCAAATTAAGTTTTATTTTTAGTTTATGAGCGAAGTGGAGAAACTCATGATTTTACAATAATGTTATCTTTTTATTTTTATTCATATTTTTTTCTCTTCCTATGAACACATTTTCGTATAGAAATATTTGGCCAAAAATTTCGATCAGTAACTATATAGATCCGAAATCACACCCAAATGGTACTCTAAATAGGTTATTTTCCAAATTGCTCAATGAATTTTCCAAAAACGATAAAAAATCTATCGAAAAATTGACAATAAACGATAAAATATGCTATACCGGAATTTTCAGAAAACTGAACATTATTTTTAACATAACCTTAAAAATAATGAAGCTAGAAACTTGAAACATTCACCATATACTACAAATTATCACGAAAACATTTCATAAAGATTTAAAAAATATTTGATCAATTTTGAGTTAAGTACAGCATTTTGGAAATTTTTCGTTTTTGTAAGTTTTTATTTCAAATTATTTTTAATTCTTGATAATAAAAGTTGAAAATTTAATATGACCTCACTTACATATATGTTTAATTGACATAAAAATATTTATTTTTTTGATGTTAATATTAATATTATCGTAAGTCAACTTTTTTCTCTATAATCGTTCGAAATTTGCATTTCGACAGAATTTGTTAGTTTTACCTTAAATTACACACTTTAACATACATAACAGAAAATTGGTTCTACTGATCTTTATGAAACTTAGTACCTAGATGGACCATTTCATTGTGAATATTTAAGTGCAGTGAAATTTTTTACGGACAAATAATTGAACACTTTACAAGGATTTTATTGACGAAAAAATCGGAGAAAGTACGATTAAATATTATAGTATATATTTTCTAGTATACGAATCCCCACTCAAAAAAGTTGGTAATGTTTTTTCGTCAACCTATGTATTTTTCACCGCTTATTCCCATGGTGTGAACAGAAATCCGCGAGCATCAATAATTATTTAATTATTCGATTTTGAAAATTTAATATTTTTTATGTTATATTAAATACCAACTACTTCAACTGCTTTCAACGCTATTTTTGTAGTCTAGTGGTCTCGTGAAAATAATCCGCGGATGCGACTGTACCGGGTTCAAACGTTAGCTGGTAATCTAATTTTTTTCCCTTATTCAGCCACTTTATTATTTTACTATGATTTTTATATTTCAGTCTAATTTGAAATTATTTATGGAACATTCATTAGACGTAAGAAAATATATGAATAATCAATTTTCAGTATATCAGCTTACTATGTAAGATCATTGTACAATCACACAAAAATGAATTAACATAATTATTCTTTCGACCACTTTTTGATACTAGTACCTATTATACGAATATCGGAATATGATCATTTACACGTATAATAAATTAAACATGGATTCTTCTGTCATTGAACAACAATCGTTAACCATATTGACAATTACTATTATCGTTTATTAACTAAAGCTCTGCTCAGAATCGTTTTATTTAAGAAATTACTTACTTGGTTTATTAAATTATAAAATACTTTATTTATTTAAAATTTAACAAGTCCGCCAAGAGTATCCCACCCAAGGTGCGAAGAATACCCCTGATGTGAAATATGTCCGGCTTTTAGCCGGAGTTAAAAATGATGACTATTATTTTCCTTTATATTATTGACTTCATTCGTTCAGAATCGCCTTATTGAAGAAATGATTCATCATTTATTTAAAATTCTACATACCCACCAAGAGTATCTGACCTAAAAAGCGAAGAATACCTGTGGTGCGAACTGCGAAGTATGTCTGGTTTTCATGTCTATACTATACTTATCTTTGTTTTACTTTACTTTAGGTACTTAAATTTATTTTATTTATCTTTGCTTTACTCTACTTTACTTTACTTTATGTTTTGTAAGGTTTTATCTGATACAATTTTTATTTTTTTAATTCTTGATGTTAATAGCTGAAAATTAACACAACCTCACGTACATATAATGTTTCTAAATATTCTAAAAAATCTTAAGTGACCTTTTGATTTTATAACCGTATAAAATTAGAATTTGTATAAAACTTGTATATAACCTTAGGCGAAACTACGAGTGAGGCCAGTCAGGCCATGGCCTCAGTGGCGTAGGAAGCTCCTCTTGCGCCTCTGGCAAACTATTAAAATTGCGCCTTTTTTATGTTGGCTCGATTTTGGTAAAGGATACAGCTAGTATACCTATGTACATAGTTTACCGATGGTTATTCTCAGGTTTTTTAGTACAA
>JAIPRM010011445.1:0-12893 GCA_025469315.1 Stegophylla sp. TES_Ste_2020
AAAAACTACCCAAAATTTGACAAAAACGACTCGGAAACCATAATTTTTTTGATCCGAATTTTATGAAAATTTAAACATAGATAGAAAATCATATAAGAAAGATTTTGAAAATGTGAAAAAGAAATTTTGGACATTTTTCCAACATTTTTTTTTCTCATTTATTTTTTATATAACTAACTTCCCTCGTTCAGAATCATCGTTTTATTGAAGATATGATTTATCGTTACTTTAAAATTAAATACACCCGTCAAGAGAATCCCACCCACGGTGCGAAGTATCGCCGGCCTTTTTTTGTATTTTTTTTTTTCCGTTACAGGTGCAGTGCGGCGCGCACAGGGCGGAAAAAGAAAACGGCCGTCGACGGGCGTACGCCGACGAGCGGTGTCCGGACGGACGGAACGAAGCGATCGTTTCGCGGTCGGGCGACAGTTCGACGGTCGTCGTATCGACCGACATATCGCCGTCGACCATCATCGACAGTGCAGATTATCGGAAAACCCGTGGCAGAGGTCCGGGGGGCGGTCGTCGGCGGTCACGTCCGGTGGTGGTCACGTTTCTGGCCAAAGTGACCGTTGACTTGGACGACGGCGACGGCGAAGACGCGCCCACCACCACCACCACCACCACGTGCGCTCCGCCGCTGCCGCCGGACGTGACGGGTCCGTTGACGAGAGCGATGGCGGAACTGCCGAGCGGCGCGGTCATGCCGTACTTGAAGTTCAAAACCGTCAGCCCGTACCTGCCGGAATCGCAAAAGTCGGACGTCCGAGTGCTAGTGGACGGTCGGAACGTGTCGCACCACCAGTTCCGGGACGAGTTGCGGCGCTCCGGTTGCGGCCGTCTGGCGGACGACGACGCGCCGGAACCGGACGGCGGCGGCCGCGCGAACTACGTGACGCTCGCGGACGGCACGCGGCTCACGCCGGAAGACTACGGGACCGTGGTCGGGGCCATCGCCAACGGGTCGGAGACGCTTACCGTGCCGAACGCCATGCGCGGCGACTATTCCGCTTACCGTACGCTGTTGGTCGACCGGTTGCCCGAGCTCGCGTCATCCGCGTTCGTCGTCACGCCCGCCGGCCTCATAGTGCCGTTCCCGCTGTACCGCGCGGTGGAGAGCGAACACTTCCCGGCGGCGGCTGGGTCGCGGGACGGAAACCGCCTCGGTCTGGACCGCGTCCGGTGGCGCGACAACAGCACCGCGGACGTGCAAACGGTGCGCGACGTCATCGACGCGCTGATCCAGCGGCCGCGGGACATCGACTACGTGTTTCCCGACCGGACGCGCGTCCCGTTCGTCCCGGACGGCCGGCAAGAACCGGCGGACGCGTACGACTGCGATCCGGCCCGCGTCCTAGTGGACATTGGTCAGCGCGAGAACGTGCCGCTGTCGCTGTTCAACGACATCGCTTCGGTGGTACAAATCCCGGACGACTACGGTTGCCCGGATGCCGGCGGCAGGTTTAAGTCGGGCCGCCAGAGGGACCGTCGAGGATCGTAAAACCACACAATGGGGTTGGGCGTAAACGAATCCGCCGGAGCCAAGGGCGTAGCCAGGATTTTTACTAGGGGAGGGGCACGTAAGCATAACATTTAAAATATTCGATATTCGACACATTAAAAACATACGCTTTTGATCAGGGGGGGGGAATTTTCCCCTAGCTTCCCCCCCTTGGCTACGCCCTTGGCCGGAGCCGATTGCGAAGGACGGTGATGGTGCAAGCGGATCGGACGACGATTCGGTGTGAATCGAGATCGGTGAAAAACGAACACCGACTACCGTAGGAACGACAAAAGATCCAAATTTAAAACGATCGTATAAAAATAACCTTTTTTCGTATTTTATTATCGACAAACTTCAAACACGCCAAACTACCTCAAATAATCAACTTTCTATTTGGTCGTTATTTTTTCCTATTACGTAAATATATATATATATATATATATACGTAAAATTCAAAAGGTTTTGTTGTTCTTCAATTTTTCGGAGTTTGTTTCGAAATCACCTATCTCAGAAAGTCGATTTCAAAACTAGTCATAAGTGAAAAAAAAAATTTAATTGTCGGTTTCAAAAACAGCCGTTTCAAAACTATAAATCTATTTAACTCTTGTAATAATATTTTTATTATAAATATATTTTTTCACACACAATATGTGTATCAATTTGATTTCATATTTATTATAAAATTATAGACCAAGTATTTTACGTTATTTTCGTTTTTCGTTGCTTTTGGAAAACTTCGAAAATTTCTTATAGCTGATTTTTACACTATACGCCTCAAACGCGAGTAGTATTAACCCAACCTAAACGTCCAAATACCATACAATAACCCCTCCTAATCAAACGAATGGAACTAACAACGGAATGCCCAGTATGAATAGTACTAGTACTCCAACTACAATAACCAATAGCAATACAACAACAAACCCTAATCAAACGAATGGAACTATTCAATACTGATACAGACTAACTTGTTTGTGATTGCAAAAAACAGAAATAATAATTCCTTATTAAAAATTACAATATTTACACAATTTAATTTTCATTAAAAAGTAGAATATTTTTATAAAAATGTTGGTATTAAATTAGCAATATTGTTAGGTATGTTACTTTATGGCGCTGAACATTAATTTTAAGTAGTAACTTAATTTTTAGATTAATGTTTTATATTTTAATTTAATACATATGGACATAAATTGAATACTGTATTATTTTAAAAGTTACCTCCTCAAGACACTTTATTCCATGTACTTACGCTTCAATTCTCAGACAATTTTCAATGTTTTCAATGTTCTATATTTAGCTCAAAAGCTGTAAAATTTGTTTTCTATAATATTATCATGTATGTGTTACACTGCCGTGTCGTTGATAATAATAGTTTTCCACTCCGTTATTTTTGCAGTTATTAATATTCTAAAATAAATTATTCGAAAACTTTATTATTTGGTCGTTTTTACTCAGATTTTCGGTAGTCATCCTTGGTGCTGGGGAAAATATCTGTTGGGAATTTCAAAAAGCGACTTCTTTAAAGTCACCAAGTCTAAGCGGTTTCAGAATCTTTATACATTATACTGAGGGGATGAACGAAACTTAAAGACGAGTTTTCCCACCCGAAAAGACTGTATATAAGGTCACGTGGAAACGTAAAATCGCACACCATTGTTAACAGTCCTTTAGCCAACACGTTCTTCGGTTCGCACGAAATCATAAAAAAAAAATAAAATTTAATCATTTGTAAACCCCTTTCGACGAGCTGAATATTTCTTCAGACGCCCTTGAAATACCGAAAACAAGGAAATTTCGATTACGCGCGAAGGTTATTGACGTTTGACACACATGCGCGTTCGTCCCGAGAGATATTTTATAAACATACATGATTTTTTTTTTTTTTTCGAGATTAAAACAGGTGTTTATGTCCGAACATGTAAGGTGTACGGCAAACGTTTTACACCGATGAATAGTCGACGTTTGAACGACACTTTCGAGAGATGGACGATGTGACGCGTGCCGAATAGCTATGAAAATGTTCGTAATACTCGCACGCTGCGTCTTGATAATGTTTTGTCTGCCCGTGAGTATAATTTACGGATAATTATTATCGATTGTCTCCATATAATATCATACTATTATGTATTATTATTATTATTAATGGTTAATTTAATTCGATTATGTCTAAAGTATGACAATGCGTAAATACTGACGCAGTATGGAAGAAGCACTAAATGACATTTAGGCGGCTAACCTCCTAGAAATATTGTTTTTTTCCACTTGACCACGAGAACAAAAGAGCAGATTGGAAACCAGTTTAATTATCTAAAAATTACACGCGTCTAGTATGTGGAATGTCAAAGTTTGATTTTATGTTTCATTTAGTCGTAATAACAGAAAACATTTTTAATTCCGTGACATATTGCACATAATTTATCAAGAATAAATGTATTTAAAAGGGAAAACTCAAAATCTGGCGTGAACTCAGCAGTATTTACCGGGTTTTTTTTTTTTCACGGACACGGGGTAGCGTCCATTTTAAAAATGCCCTAAGTGGAGGATATGCCCGTTCTCCCAGCCGAAGGTCGCCAAATAATTGTTAAATATTTATTATTAACATATCAGATCAGAGGCGTGGCCATTACAGTTGGTTAGAAATTCGTATTAAATTAAATCCTGCTGTCGGGGTGTGTTTGATTTATTTATTATTATTATTATTATTATTATTATTATTTTCATTTCCGTTGTATTCGCGTTGTATGTTTGCACATGGGATGACGCAGCGTCGGTGCGACGGTTGTTTGGACACGCTGCTCAGATCGTTCTTCCAGGTGTTCAACCCGACCGTGGAGGCCGGCCCGAACCGGTTGCTCAGTCGACACCCGTACGCGGACGGCATCATGCCGGACTATCCGGTGGTAGACGGTGGCCGGGTCAGGAATCGTCGGACAGGCCGGAACGATGAGCCCTCGGCCGCCGCAGTGGATTACGACAACGACTGCGGTGCAAACGGCGACGGGCCGACCGCTGACTACGTGGACAGAGGTGACTGCGGTTGTGGTTGTGGACCGACCCGCGGCAGATCGAGCGGAGCAAAGACGGCGGTGGACGGAGACCGACTGCGGAAGGATACAACAGGACGGGACGACTACGGTTTACAGCCGCTGACCGACTTCATCGCCAGTCTCATCGAAACGGTTCAGTTGACGTCGCGCGCAACGCTCAAAAAGTCCCGATTGGCAGAGGCAGCCGCCACCACCACTGCCACCACTGCCACTTCATCAGCCCTTCGACGGCCACGAGCAGTGGCGTGATCGCGGCGGGGTGTGCTGAACGCAGAATCGAATTTACCCTTTTCGCCAGTACCACCCCCCCCCCCAAACAGAGGGTGGTGGAGGATTGAGTTTTAAGTGTGTTAAAAATGAACGTTTTTGATTATTTATAAAATATGTATAAAAATGTTGTAAATGATTTTTATTAATGGTTCGTCGTTACGTACGTTTTCATTAAAAATAAGTACAAAATAACATGTGATGTGTATCTTTACGAGATAATTACGAGTAATAACAAAAACGTATTGTAACAAATTGGATTTTCATTGATTTTACGTCTTTCTCAATGTATTTATCATAATATTATGTTTATCGTTTATTCGAAATCCATTGATGATGAATGATTTTGAATTTGCATTAAAATTAAAAAAAAAAAAATAATCACAAAACTGCTTGTACCTTAAGGTTATAGTCTAGCTCAATGGCGTAATTTGGGGAGAATGATGGAGAAGGGGGTCGCAAAATTTATATCAAAAGCCCATAGACCCACGAGCAGAAATCGGGGAACCCTTATGATTTTATCGGTTCCGGTTGTAGAAAATATATATTATATAATTAGGATTTCGGTTTTGGTCAATACCGGTTTGAACTCTTATTGTATAACTAGTTTTATAATAATGTATATTTATATTTACATATTATTATGGCAAAGAAACCTAAATTAATTAGCTTTATTAATAGTTTATTGTCTTTCAAAAGTGTTAGTATCATATCTCACTTGTATACACATCTAAAATAGAAAATTCCTAAAAAAAGTAACAACAATATTATTGACAGATACGTCATACAGATAACATTAAAATATATAAAATAAGAAAGTTTTATTTAATCGATTCAATATTTAAGTTAACAAGTTAGAAAGCTTACTTAATAATATCATTAATTTAAAAAAATTAGAAATCATATGATGTACACTAGAGGTTCCCAAACTGTGGGTCGCGACCCAAAAGTGGGTCGCGATTAATTTTTTGGTGGGTCACGTAGTAAGTTTGAAATTCTAAGAGGAGTGAAAAAACTATTTTTTTTCCAATGATGTTTATTTTTTTCCTTTGAACATTTTGTCGTATAGAAATATTTTCCAAAAAATTCGACCAGCAACTCTTTTAATCATAATTTGCATTTTAGGGTGGTCAAGTACATTGTGTACTACCTACACTTTAAGATTTTTAAATTCAATTTATGTCGGTGACTCTTTTATAGAAGATTTTATGTCAACTATCCTAGAAAATAATTCTGTTCAAAAATTTAGTGACTATTTAAAAGATAAATCATATTTCCAACGACATACTTTTTCCCGTTTGATGTGTGAGCTTCGAATACAATTTATAGTCAAAGGATTACAAACGCATGCGAGTCCTTCTACTCAAAGTTTAATGAATAATTTTCATTACCAACATCGAAATATAATATATATAAATATAATTATAATTTATTGTGATTTTAAGAAAATTACATGTAGATACTCCCATATTAATGTAAAATACAGACACAAGACTTTCAACTACACAATACAAAAAAAAAATTCCGAAATTGAAAGATATATTACCAGAATGGAGTTCTTAAATTTATTTCCAAATCATTACAAAAAATCCAGACATACTTCGCATCAAAGATATTTTTCGCTCTTCAGGTCAGATACCCTTGAAGGGTGTGTATAATTTTAAAGAAACGATATATCATTTTTTCAATAAGACGATTCTGAACGAAAAAAATTAATAATATAAAGAACAATAATAGTCGTCATTTTCAACATACTCTCCAAGAGTATCTGAACCGAAGAGCGAAGAATATCTGTGGTGCAAAGTATGTCTTGTCTATACTTTACCTACTTTACTTTTTTTTATTTGATAAATAAAGAAGAGGAAAAAAAATTAATAAGAAAAAAGTATTAGAAAAATATCCAAATTTTTTTTTTTTCATATTTTCAAAACTTTCTTGCGTCAAAATGTTTCTCATGCTTAAATAAGGTGTTATATTCATTGGGCCCAAAATATAAACGGGTTAATATTCTTAAACTCGCCATCGAATTACGAATTTGATTGTTAATTGTTTTGCTGCAATATTTTTAATTAAATAGTAAATACTCACGATAAATGATCTATAGAAAACCGATTTGTACAAATGTATTGATATTTGAGTTGTACAATGAATAATTCTCAGGAACTATTATTTGGTTTTTATCGTGCGTCATCTATATTAATGAATATATCTTATAAATATTTTCAAAATGTATAAAAGGTAGAATGTTTATGACCAGTTGATTTCTATCAAACTTAACACTTAGGCTAAAGCAGTGCATTGCATTTAGGGGTGGAAACATTTTGAACTTTAATGTTATCAAATGAAATTAATTGAACCAAGTGATGCCTGATAACCGTTTTAAGTTACATCGTTCATTAGCATTTCCGGCCTTCATATTAATAAACTATAGCACGTACGTTATTTCTTTCTTTTTATTAATCGCAAAACTTCTGCCGGCATTTTTAAAACATTTTATTATTTTTTTTAACTCGAGTGACTAACTATGAATGGCTTCTCGGAATACATAAACGCGTATATAATTAGCTTTATCTGAATATTACATAACATTCTGAATAAAAATGCTTATCGGTTATATTCTTGGTTCACTCTTGTCGGTAACGAGTTTTTGTAATTTGAATAATACAATTTATTTTAATTTTTTTAATACTGACATAATAACGGCCAATGTAACGAATATAATATTATGTATAAAGAAAATAACTATTCATCACGCACACATTTAAAATGATTTCTGGTTTAAAAAATTTTTCTGGAAAATTTCGACGCTGTTGTCTAGGGAATATAATATTTATTTGTTACCATCAGTCCCACACGCGGTAATAACGTCTCTGAAGGCGATTCGATTTTTTATCAGACAACGTATGAACTTCTCGAATTATTATTATTATTCTTATTATTATTATTTGTCCGTTTTATATTATTATTATTTTTATTTCTTCTTTTATAACAAATAAAAATATGGTTTAACACCGACTGTCGCGCTAGAGGCACGTTTCGCGCAGAACGCCGCCGGGAACACGTACTATCGTATCTCTCTCCTGCAGTAACAACAAAACACGTTTTCGTTTGCGCGCGCAGGTCATATTACTAAACTATTGTTTATTATCAAGGCGAAAAGCGACGGAAGAAAAAAAAATTGCGCGAGTTCGCACGGATCGCTCGGACGTTATACACTAAAATGTTTTTTGTTTAGCGTTTTTCAAAAAAAAAAAACAAAAAACAAAAAACAAACAAACAACATCCCAAGCGTTTTTGGTACTTGGGTAGATGATGATATTGTTGTGCGTTAGCCGCGAAAATAGTTCACAAGATACAATTATATATACAGACGTGGATTTAGAGGGGGGATATGGGTGCTCGAACACCCCCTGTCACATCAACCTCACTACACAAAATTATATAAAATTATTAATTGACTGAAAAATGTGATATTTTTTTTAACGCAATCGCTTGCCTTACACACTTGCGTCACATTGAAATACAACAAAATGTAGATAAATAAATGTATTATAAAAAAGCTGGACATGTCTATCACCATGGGCTTTGTTCGATCCTTGGGCGGAATTTGTAGGCATGTTAAATTTTAAAGAAACAATAGATAATTTTAAACTTTAAAGGCATTTTATCAACGTTTGAGTAGTTTTTCCAAAATTTTGAACAAACTATTGAAAATTTTGAAAAATTCTAATTCATAAATTTGCTGGTCGAAACTTATGGACAAGAATTTCTATGTGAAAAAATAAAATAAACATCACTGTTAAAACACTAGCTTCTTCACCCCACTCAGAATGTAAAACGTAAAATAAACTGAGCAGATCATTAGTAAATTAAACAAATGAAATGGATAATGTATTAAATGTTTTTTTGTAATAGATATATAAATATATAATTATTATAAATAGAGATTTATATTAAGGTGTAATTAGTAGCTAACTGCCATTAGTATTTAGGTAGTTCTATTGATCGAGCCCCCCTCTATTTATGATTTCTGGATTCGCGCCTGATTATATGCATTTTATGGTGGACATTTACAAAGTTGTCGAGCAAAATTTTTATTAACAAGTAACAATTTTAATTCGTGAGATAGAATTTGAATAAAAAAAAAAAAAAAAAAAATTAGCAGGTCACAGTAACCGTCGTACCACAAATATAGTCTTTCATCAATATTACAAACTGATTACACTCGGTGTTTTGTTTAGAAACAATTCTGATATAATTATATTCTTTTTTGCAATACGTGTAAAGTTAATATTGTTTTATATTCACTGTGTTTACGATTTACGTATCCGACGAGAAAAATTAAACAATTTTCTCCTAGAAACTATACTTTGACTTACGACAAAATTGTCTTTTAAAAATTTTCTCCAACGACTGACGTAATACCACAATGCATTTATTATAATATCTTACACACGGCGGCGGACCGCCACGTTGTTATTTTATCAGACCATATTATTATTATTTTATATTATTCGCCCGCGCGGCGCTTTTTCACCATCGTCATTATCGATTGTCTATATTATATTTTATAATAATACACATACGTGCGGGTAGTTAAGACCATCTTTATGCCTATTAACCTATTTTTTATTTTTTTTTTTGTAATCACTTGTAATATTTATTTACACGTGATAATATTGAAATGTATAATAAAATATTGCGCTCAAACCACAACTGGTCGAGTTGAAATGGTACGTCCTTAAATTTTCTATAGGTTTAGGTACTAAAACAGCAAACTAAAATAATATTATAAATATACATGAAATTTAAATCGAGTAAATTCACCTACATGGACTCTGCAGTCAAATTTTCATTTTATCAAACGATTTAAAAAAGAAGGAAACAGCTAACATGGGTATTCTTCGCTCCTCGGGTGGGTGCGAGAAATTTGAAAGAAACGATAAATCATTTCTTCAATTAAACCATTCTGAGCGTAGCTTCAGTTTATTCAAGACATTTTCACTTAAAATGTATAAAATTAATTATTATTAAAAAATTGTTTTTTTTTTTATTTTTAACTCGACCAGTATTATATTCCACTAGGTATTAACTGAGAAGAGAGAACAGAAAAGAAAAGGCGATTTTAATAATTTTACTATAATAACTCAGAAACTAATCGGACTAGAAACATGAAATTTTGACCGATAATCAACTATAGTGTAATGGTAAAACTTATGATAAAATGACTTCACTATTTTCAGAAACTAAAATTTCAAAAAATTGTTTGCATATTTGGATGTTTATTGGTTATTTTAGCATACTTTCTTTAATATTTGAGAATTGAAAGATAATATTTCCAGATTTAGCACCATAATTTAAATTTCTCAAAAACTAAATAATTACTCGGAGTCTAATAATTACAATATGATATGACATGGATACTAAATATAAGTTATTTTCATGTGTTTAAAATTTTTAAATAAAAACATAACGATTTGATCAATGATCGTATTGTGCACTTTAATCTAATATAAGTGTACAATAGTCCTCTAAAGTTGAATTAAATAGACATTAATAGCAGTATACCGACATTAATAATAAAGAGCAATACAGTATTATACGATATTATATTATTATCGCATTGAGTATACACAAGCTAGTAGGCTGTATGACAATGTAGTCATCGTCTTAAATTCACTCGATAAATACAATCGAAACTACTACAATAAAACCTCGATAATCCGAATGAATCCAAACCCAGTGTTTTCAGGATGACTGGAAGTTCTTTTTTCAGAGGTTTATTTTTTATTTTTATTTCTGTAAATACTTTTTTATATAGAAATACTTATCCAAATAGTTCGAGACAAGCAACTTTTTGAAACCGGATTTTCCTATAGTTGGTATTTTTGAGAGGTTATTGTTCAAATTTCTCAATTTTTCCTGGGAGGGGGGAACTTCTCGAAATTAGTATTGAATATTGATTGATTGTTACAGTATATTCAAATTATTGTTAGAAAATTATTATGCTTGTTAAGAAATTGTGCATCGATGTTAATATTGATACTTTTATAAGCTGATTGAAGGAAACATGTTTACTAATCGAGAAAATCTGACCCTTGTTACACAGATTATTGTATACGAGCAGATATTTTTTTCACTAAATACTATATATTATTAAGAGAATAAAGCTTTTATGTTACATTTTGAAATGTATTTATAATAACAATTCTAAGGATCATAAATAATTAACATAACTCACAATTAATCTTGAAGTTTACGTGTAAATATTTGCGTTTGGAAATGTATATCTTTAAACAAACATATTGTAAGTAGTATAGTACTATAATTGTATATTTTATAGTGGTATACTATATAATTGTATATTTTATAATATAAACGTAGGTAGAAATTTTAGCTCGTTGTAATAATAATAATAACAACAAGGCTAGGACTTGGTTTATATATATATATTATTATGTAAAACATTAAAAGTTAATTAAACTATGTATTTTATTATTTGGAAGAAAAGAACATTTGAATGGAAAAAGTTTTTGTGGTTCCAAGACAAGTATACCTACTCAGTGGATGGACAATTTTTTAATTTTTTTTATTTGCCGCAGTTGTACTTTAACATTACTTCAAAGCAAATATTATAACGATAGGTTTACGAAAACGTGGCATACTTAAGTATGAAATTTAAGACCCGCTTGCTTCTCAAAACTGTTGTACCCTTTACGCTTTGCGCTCGTTTTCGATATTAATCTTCGACATGCTGTGCAACGTGGAGAAATTTCTGTTTGATTATAATATTAATTAATAATTACAAATGTATAAATATATCTATAAAATTTGCAACTAACGATTTTTTGCAAATATACGAGTGTACGAACATGTATCGTGTTAGACCAGGCTTTGATATGATAACAGTGTAGTGTATACTATTTTAGTGGTACCCAAAACTGTACCTCTGTACTGTTTTTCACTGTTCACAATTTATCGCGCAAACGAGTTACATTAAACTTTAGAAATATATTAATATGTGCGCGAATGAGTCTCCACCGGCCATGATTAGTTGTAAATTATGAACTAAAACAAATTTTAAGTCATTTTACTGTGGTTATTATTTATTTGACTCATCGATTAAAATTTAAATTTAAACCTAAATTATTTTGAAATAAATTTTAAATATTTCAACAAGGTGTTGGACTATATAATACGGGTGTAGATATTATTCAGATGTATTAAGTATTTTATTATAATTATTGTTAAAAGAAAATAATATACATCCGACCATTATTCTGACCTCTAATCATCGCAACAGTCTCGTAGGTAGGTAGGTATGTGCTTTCGCGTGTTAATAATGTCGAACGCATAAATCGAATTAAAAAATAATAATAATAATTGAAGAGAAAACTCATTAAAACATATATAATTGATAATAATAAAATAATATGTTCTGTTCTTATATTATTATACGAACACATGCATGGAGATCGATCACGAACTGACCTCAAGATGCGTTCGCTTTTATATTCGCATAACACGATAATATAATATTATAGTTATATCATACGTTTCCGGGCCAATATTCAATTTAAAAGTGATAATGTAAGCTTTACGGTTAGGTTTTGGTTCAAAGAACGTCGGATTATTACATTATATTAATATAATAGTAATAATTAATTAGGAATATATAAAAAAAAAAAAAAAAAAAAAAAAACAGCAAAAAATTACAGTTGCAAGTGTACAATAATTATTGAACCTATAATAACGTCAGTGTTTCGATTAATAAACTTTTTACGCTATTTAATTAGGCAAAAATAACGAATTATTTACGTCACTCGTTGATCTACTAATTATTTTTTTATTTCTCTAAACCGTTCAATACTATTGTTCAGGGACGCCCGTAGAAAATTATTTCAGTAGGTGCAAAAATTATTTATCCTAATATAAATACCATGGGGGGGGGAAAGTAATTATAATTAAATAAATATTTGATTTTATAAGATATATTGAATCAAAAATAAATTTTATCAATTTTCTTTACTTCAATATGGTGTATAGTAGACAGGTGTTACTAGAGAGCCTAT
>JAIPRM010011446.1:0-12893 GCA_025469315.1 Stegophylla sp. TES_Ste_2020
CCGTTTTCAAAAAGTTATTGATCGAAACTTTTAGACAAGTATTTCTATACGAAAAGTTGTACACAGAAAAAAAAAAATAAACATCATTGTAAAAACACTAGCTTCTTCACTTCATTCAGAATCTAAAATATATAAACATATGGTTAAGATATGATTTTGTATTCGAGTAAAATTTTATACACAACAAATAAAATTTACATACTATCATACAGCTAACGGTTAGGTTAGGTTAGGTTAGGTTAGGTTAGGTTAGGTTAGTATCCAACCCTACTGGATCAGTGCCTGTTTTTACCTTGGATTCTTATCGCAGTGTCACACAACGTACAAAAAAAAAATCTAGACTTAAGATGATGATTATACCTATTATAAATTATATATTTTACATAATTATATCTATATTGTTTATAAAATACACGTGTGTGTTATTTAGTAAAAACTCATGTACTATTATCAATTTACCAGAGTAAATTTAAAGTTTCTGTCATCATTATGTAAGTAACTTAAATAATAATATTGAATTTATTAATAACTTTACTAGACTAATAAGGAACAATTTGCAAATTTTTAAAATTACTTTGCAATTATTTGCATTTAATTTGAAAATATTGAGATGAGTTTAGAATTTATCAGACAAAGGATTATCGGTGACTGAGTGAAGTGTCCAGTTGGCCCCACAAAATGTGTTCGACCAAATTGACCGACTAAGACTAATTTGCAAATTATTAAAATCAATTTGCAAAATATTGAAATGAGCTTGGAATCTATTGGTCAAAGAATTGTTGGGGGTTGTGTGAACTTAGCCCTCTGAAATTTGTTTGACCGATTTAACTAATAAAGACAAATTTGCAAATTTCGAAAATCAATTTGCAATTATTTGCATTTAATTTGCAAAATATTGGAGTGAGTTTAGAATCGATCAGACAAACGGTTGTCGAGGGCTGTGTGAATTTGTCTTCCCCCAAAAAAATTGTTTGACTGAATTGACCAACTAAAACCAATATGCAAAATTTTAAAATCAATTTGCAATTATTTGTATTTAATTTCCAAAATATTGGAATGAGTTTGGAATCGATTGGTCAAAGAATCGTCAGAGGCTATGTAAAGTTGGCTCCCCGAAATTTTTTTTGACTGATATGACCGACTAAGAACAATTTGAAAATTTTGAAAATCAATTTGCAAAATATTGGCATAAGTTTGGAATCGTTCGATGGAAAAATTGTCGAGGATTGTGTGAAATTGCCCTTCCCTTCGAAATTTGTTTGAATAATTTGATCTACAAAGATCAATTTGCCAATTTCTGAATCAATTTGCAATTATTTGCAACTAATTTGCAAAATGTTTGCACAAGTTTAAATTCGATTGGACAATGATATGTATATCTTCATGGATATACTAAAATACAATATTTATGCATTTTTTTTTTTATTATTCATTATTTTCAGAAATTATATTTAGTGTTATTAAATGATATGATTAAATAGATATAATATTTATACCTACACATTATAAAATGTTTATTAAATAGATTAAAAATTAACATACTTTTTGCTATATAATTATTTTAGTTTGAATTCTCTCATGTTTAAAAATTACAATTATTGATAGGTAATTGATATTTACTTCTAAATACCTTTAAGAAAATATAATTAACTTTAATTATTTTTTTTTAATATGGTGATTAGTATTGTAATCTAATACAAATTTTAATGTATTAATTATACAGGTACTGTCTTAATGTCTTAAAAGGAGTTTTATGCTTTTTGTTGTTTTTGTTGTTGTCATTAAGCACCTTCGGAGAGGAGGGGGTTTCAACTCTTTAGAGCCATACATTATAATTAAGATTCATTATGAAAACTTCCCAAATACGTCATTGAGATAAGAATTTTTAAAAAAAACTTTTTTCTATAATATATTTTAATAATATATAATTGAACGCAATAAAATCCTAGAATTTATAAAGTACAGAATATTAAAAATATGTTCTCATATAACAATTTTTGACCCTGTAAGATAAAAATTACATTACTTTTTTAATATATATTATAATATTTAATAATATATAATATATAGGTTGTCCCAGTACGATTTGACAAATCAAATAACTTTTGTTCTATTAATAAATTTAATTTTTTTTTGGAAAATTATTACTACAGCGATAAAGTATAATATATATATATATATATAAAATATATATTAATACTCAAATTTTCAAATTTGAAATTTTATTCTTCAGTTTTAGAAAAAATTCAAAATAGCCACTTTGTGAATCAAATTTTTAGAAAAATGTTAATGGTTAAATTTCTAATAATGGTTAATCCGTTCATTTTTTACGATTTTTTTAAGTTTGAGAATACAGTGGAACCTTGATAAGTCGAAAAAAATTCTATTCCCTTGCGAAAACCTCGATTACTCGAAAGGAAAACTATAGATAACTCGAATATTCTGTGTTGAATGTAGATGGATAATTTGTATAAACATTTATCTAATTGGCTTGTATGCTCGAATAATTTTATTTAATCGCGTTTATTGTGTTTATTATAATACAAAATGACATTTTTTTTTACATTGTATTTAATAATAATTAAACACATTTATTGCATACCTATAGACATTTTAAAAACTTTAATTAAAAAAATAAATAACATTTTAAAAACTTTTAAAGTCGAATTTTTTTTCTAAAACCTCGGTAACTCGAAAACCTTAGTAAGCCGAAAACCTCGATAAGTCGAAAAAATTGCATTTCTCTTGAATTTCGACTTGTCGAGGTTCTACTGTAATTTAATAATTTTGTCAAATACGTCATAATTATGGTAATATTATGGTGTCAATTAGTGATATTATAACTTATTTAACAGATATATTAAATTATTAGTAAATTTAAAATTTTTTTAGATTAATCCTTATAAGAGATTTAAGCATCGCTATTTTTCTCAAAATCAGATTCACAAAATAACCATTTTGAATTTTTTCTAAAACTGTTCTAGAGTTGAAAATTTGGTTCCTAAAAAAACAAAAATGTTATGTGTATTACAATCACTGTATTGCAATGCTGTAGTAATAATTAAAAATAAAATAAAATTATGATTTTAAATAGAAAGAAGTGTTGGAATGTTCTTCGCATCTTGGGTGGGATACTCTTGACGGGTGTATTGATGATCAATTGTTTCTCCAATAAAACGATTCTGAGTGGAGCTTCAACTAATATACAATAATAATTATCGGTTTTGAAGGATTGAACTTAAATGTTGAACTCAAAATTATTTTGTTACATACAACATTTTCACATGAACCTAATGAATACACCTCAATAATTTCATATTACAATAAAATATAAATAACATGGTAAAATAAAATAAAATAAAGAGGCTCTAACAATTATTGTAAATCAATATTTATACTCTATAACATAATTTCTACTGATGTTTTATCGTGGTATATTTGGACAGTCACTGTTGAAAAAAGTGTAAAATATTTAGTTTACCGTGTAAGATTCTAACCAGATACCGTTGCATTCTTGCTGACGTCTTAACCACTACGCTACAATAACAGCGTTGAAAACCGTTGATAATGTTTTTTTTATTAAATTTAATTTTTGTATATAATATAATATAATCAAAAATATTAAATTTTCAAAATAGAATAAAATATTTGGAAAACTATTGATGCACGTGGAGTTAAATTTACACCATCGTATTTAGCGTCGAAAAATACATAATATGGCAATAAAACATAATCCTACTTGAGTGTTCATAATGATAGAAATATTTCATAATATTTATCTGTACTTTCACCGATTTTTTTTCAGTCAAACCCTTGTAAAATTTTTTATCATTTTCCGTAAGAAATTTTATTGCACCAAAATATTTGCAATAAAATTTTCTACCTAGGTACCAAGTTTCAAAAATATCGGTCGAACCAATTTTCTTTTATGTACGTTAAAAGTATGTAATTTTAGGTAAAAATAATGAAATTCGTCAAAATTCTAACTTCAAATGATTATAGAGAAAAAAGTTGACACGATTTTAGAGATTTTTCAGGTGTATTAGACATATATGTCAGTGAGATCATTTTAATTTTTCAAGTTTTAATATCAAGAATCAAATATTAAATTACATAAAAACTAATAAAAATGGATACAATTCCGAAATTTTCAAATTGCTGTACTTAACTCAAAATTGATCAAATCTTTTTGAAATTTTTATGAAATTTTTTTGTGACTGTTTTTAATAGTTAGTGAAAGTTTCAAGTTCTTAGTTGCAATATTTTTGAAATTATGTTCAAAGCAACTTAAAATTTTACGGAAATTCTGGTGATTGTATATTTTGCCATTTTTTGTTTAAATTTCGACAGATATTTTACAGTGTTGAAAAAAGTATTTAGATATATGGAAAATGACCTATCAAAAGTATCATCTGTGTGTAATTTTAGATCTATAAAGATACTATTCGAAACTTTTAGATCAGGAATTCAATACGAAAGTGTTCACAGGTAGAGAAAAAAAATAAACATCATTGTAAAATCATAAGCTTCTTCAGTCCGTTCAGAATCTAAAAGTTACTGCATTTGTCAAACTGTACTGGGTCATCCTATATATTTTAATTTATAAAATGATACAATTATTTGTCATTTGAGTAACTCCTTGAGGTCGAGGGTAGACCACAGGTATAGAGAACCACGAGCTAAACTAGATGTAAATGCTTTATAAAAGGGAAGTATATTAATTATTTTTAAAGTGGAATATTTCTCTTAAATAAAATTACACTAAAATAAAGAGGATATTATTTACGTTTAGACAGATTTGTTGTACAAAAAAGTGGCCGATAATCAACTGTTTAATAATAATATTTTGCTTAGTCTCTACACGTATGTTCTATATAGGTACTTATTTTACTCAACACGACTTAAATGACGACTAGGTAAACTGTAATTGTTACAAAATTTAGGGGATTATTGTTAGAATGCAAGTTTAAAGGATTTTATTGGTGTTCATACATACATGCGTCCAATGTATGTTTTTATTTTCCACTAATTATTTATTATTTTTCACAAATAATTTTATGCAGACATACGGTTTGATGTTTACCAATAATTTTATCGCGTTCAATGACGTAATGCGTTTTTCTACAAGCGAATAGCAATGTACATTAAATGCTTTAACTCATATATTTGTTTGTACTACAGATTTGTTGGCAGTTTAATTGCTTCTGACCTGGTGGCATCGACCGTTCTTGGTCCTTTACTGGTATCCGGTATAAAGACCATCAATAAAGCTCTTACCGTATTTGTTGCGACCTCTACAATATTTTCAATATTGGTAATAGCTATGGACAGATATACAGCAGTGCTCAGTCCACTACACTATGCGACTAACGTCACTCGACAAAAAAGCGTTTTAGGTACATACCTTGATGTTAATATTTTGATAGAAGACTTATTTCTATACGAAAAGGAAAACTAACGAATAATTGATAAAAATAAAACGATAAAATATGCCATAATTTGAATAATATCAAAAATTATAATGCTAGAATGCTTAAAATATTCATTGACTACTAAAAATGGTCACACTCATGCACCATAAAAATTAAAAAAAAAAAAAGGAATTGACCAATTTAGAGCGGTTTATGGACACTTTCCCGTCAGACGTTTCCCCGCCCAATTCATTTTCAAATTATAAAATGTAAATTCGAGTATATTACATAATATTTGCTATACATCTTGGTTATTTCATTGGCTGTCTACGACCTGGGTCCCAAAAGAACCTTTTAGAATGAATTGAGTCTCGGGTTGTTCAAGAAGCGTACTAATTGAGTCCCTCCAGATTTCAATTATAATACCAACGGAGTCTGTCTTTTTATACTATGTGAGTCCCAGACAACTTTTGAGAAAAAAAAAAAACGTTTTCTTTCCATTTTAATAGACTTAGGATTATCTGTAAAGAATATGGGTATGGTTAAAAATATTTTTTTCCTTTAATTTTCATCAATAATAATAATTTTCAAATAATATTGAATATTTGTCAAAACTTTTCAAAGTTTGTCAAATTCCTAAAAATTATTGGCATAAGATTCATTAGCATAATAGAATAGTCTATAGAATATCTGTTAATGGCAATAATAAATTATAAATATCCATTTCAAAGTGAAATTGATGGGGAAACATCTGACAGGGAAATTGAACAGACGGAGAAATGTCTGATGGGGAAATGGAGACGGAGATGTGACCCGTCACCATTTAGAGATAAGTATACAGCATTTAAAATTTTGAAAATTTCTCGTTTTTTTCAAGTTTTTAATTCAAACAATTTTGATTTCTTGATATTAAGACCTGACAATTTAATATATACATTCTCATACGTTTTGCTAACGGTACTGAAAAAAACTGGAATAATATCTTGAGTCAAATATTTTTTTATAACCATTTAAAGTTGACATTTTCGACGGAATTAATTAGTTTTACATAAGATTACACTTTTCAAAAAAAAAAAAAAAAAAAAAAATAGTTTGGCTGACTTTATGAAACTTGGTACAAAGATAGAGAATCACATGGTGAATATTTTGACAGAAAAACATTTTTTTCGGACGAATAGTTCAACATTTTACAATGTCTTCAATGAAAAAAAAATCGGAATAATTACATACAAATCTACTGGAAATATCGAAAGATGTATGATTATGAAATCAATATTAGTGTTATTTAGTTATAATTTCAAAACTAAAAGTTATAGGAGCGTTGTGCTGCAGCAAGTCGTGGGATATTTTTGATTTGTGGGTCGTCATCCTTTAAGAATAAATAAATACCATTTAATGGGAGGTTGATAATTTGAAGGTATGAAAATAGCTTTTTATTGTTTTTAGTATTTTGATAAGGACATTTATTACCTGACAAACACACAGTTTTCGAGTACTCAACTATACAACTCAAAAAATATTTATATCAAAAAATTATACTCGCCCATCACTATTAAATAACAGTTATTCATCTTAACCTAAAGGTGCCTTTACACGATGACAGAAAATGGTGATAGTACGACAGCACTGGCACACTATCTAGCCACGTTAGATAGTTGAAAGTTACTGCCATGACATTAACAAAATTACTATATGCTGCCATCAGTATGCCCTAGTTGGCGTTTACATCTATAAATAAATCATGTAAATGGATCCTTACCGATAATTATAATTGTAAAGCTCTGCTCAGAATCGTTTTAGTGAAGGAATGATTTTTCATTTTTTTATCACACCTACAAAGAATATCTTACTAGAGGAGTGAAAAATATCCAGGATGTGAATTATGTCTGGCTATTTTATTTTTACGGTTTTTCTTCTTTTATTTCTGTAAACACCCATTTCGTACAGAAATATTTGTCCGAAAGTTTCGACCAGAAACTTTTTGAGTCAAAATTCGGCTGTAAATGGTGTTTTTGGGATGCCATTTTGGATATGTTCAATAATTTTTCTAAAATTCGGAAAAAGTGTCCAAAATTTGTCAAAAACTTTTATAATTTTTTTTTTTAATCCAAACTTCATGAAAATTTAAAAACAGTCAGACAATAATATTAAAATATTTTTGTGAAATGCAATTTTTAATACGTGAAATTTTTTTTTCACACTTATCATACATTTTTTTCCTGTTATCAGTTTTTTTTTTTGAAATGAAACTGACAATATGGTTCATTAACTGAAGCTCCGCTCAGAATCGTTTTATTAAATAAATATTTTGTCGTTACTTTATAACTTTGTTATGTTAAATGTATTGTTGTGTATTTAAAATATGCAATACTAAGATTAAATAAAAAATATTTGACTGTGTAATTTTTGATACATTTTATTAAATAGATTCAAATGTGTTACAATTAGAAACAGAGAAAAATATTAAATATTATTTTATTTACAATATGAACTAAAATATTAGTTCTTAAAAAAATCGCAATTATTTATTATACAAAACTATTGGTTATTTTTTAATAATTTCTTATTAATCAGTTTTATGAATTGTAAAAACACTAGTTTCTTTGCTTCAATCGAATCTATAATAAATTTAGAGTCTAATACCTAAATGATCGTAAATACATCTTTGTTTATTCTGGTTGAATTTCCATAAAAAAATTTACGTAAAAATAAGATTAATATATTAATAAAATAAAATTAAAATCAAATGATTTTAATGTAGGAGATATTATTGAAAATACTTTTGAAACTTGATTTATTGAAATACACGTGTAGCATGAAATTTGAATTATACTTACAGTGTTTAAAATATTTTAATAATATAAAATGTTTCTTAAAGACATTTAAATATTTTACTAATTTTATTAATTCAAACTTGATATTCAGTCATAGGTACCGTTTGGAGTTTATCAGCTGCGATGGCGTCACCGATGTTGTTTAAGGACTTCCTAATGTACGAAAAATTTCCTATCGTGTTGATGGAAAAAACCCACGGATTGGTGTTGCTACTCGTTGCTTTTTTAGCGCCTTGTGCTGCCCTAATTTTGGTGTATTTCAAAATGTACGTAGCGGCTCACAGGTAAGATTTATTTCATACTCTTATTCATTTGTATTCTTAGTCTCTGGCTGGATGAGATTTATTGAAAAAAATTTTATAAACAAAAGTGAATCGTCGTAATAGTTTACCTACATTGTTATAGTTTAAGAAAAATTGAATTATGGAGAAAGTACGTCCTTATCACTTCGCTCCTTAGACGAAGGAACTGTATCTTAGGTAGGCAAATATCTCAATTGGCACTTTTGGCAAACAATATTGCAACTATATCTATGATATTATTTTAAATTTGTAAACAATTGCAAACCATTTCACTAGGATAACAGTTTAAAACGGGACTTGGTTGATAATTTTTTAGTATTGCTAACTAGTACAGTTTTAGATATTTAGAAATTACGAAACTTGGTGATTAATTGTAACGGGAATTCTTAAGCTATATTATACGTAATAGAATAATACTATAGAGTTATAAGAGTCGATTTAATTATACGTGAAAATTATTAATTTGTCGTATTATAAAAATGTAAAACGCAAACGCTTATAAGCAGCTGATAATGACATAGAATTATTAGAAACCGATTTAAAAAAATATTGTTACAAATGTACGATGATTTCTGGATGAAAACGCTCTACGCTTAAAACTATAAATAATTAATTAACCATATTTGATGTTATGAAAATTTAGTTTGTAACATATTTTAACGTTATTATTTTATTAATATGCTTAAAAAAATTATGGGGAATTTCGAAAACTTAATTTGTCTAAAATAGCAAATAGAAGAGATTTTTGATCTATAGAGAGACCGAGAACATTCAAAATTCTTCGCTCCTCGGGTTTTAGCTACTGACCAAATTCCATTCTTATAGCTCATGTTGTTCCGACTGAGAGAGTTTTCAATTTTCATTTTTTACCTCATTTTACCCCCAATGGAGTTGTATTTGGGTAAATCCTTTCTTGTAGAGTCTCCAAATCATCAAATGAATCTACCGGTTAAATTTCATACTAATAGTTCCAGTGGTTTCAGCTAGACGATTTTTCCATTTATTCCCTTATACTCCATTTAATCGTGGCGATTGTGGCGATGGCGTTATATTACAAACATCTTCGGTGAACACGCTACTGCCGGGTTGATCGTTAATTACGGTGCAGCACGATTGTGCACTTTTTACCTTTTTATATTTGAGCAAACGCAACACGATTGCGCACGTTTTATTCGCCACATTTTTGTGGTAAAAAATTATAAGTTTACATTTTCTCTTATTATTATTATTTAAATTTTTTTTATGACAAATTTTATTAGATGATTTATATTTGACTATAATATGTATAACGTATTGTTAGATTTTTTTGAATTTTATGAAATAATTATTGATGAGTATCAATATTATTATAAATTATTATTATGAGTATATTTTATTTATTTATTTTTAGACGAATATTATTTATTATTGACTAAACAGTTATAAGAACTTGATTTTTATAAAACGATGCGCAATCGTGTTGTTTGCTCAAATCAAAAAAAAAGGAAAAAGTGCGCAATCGTATTGTTTGCTCAAACTTAAAAAGGTAAAAAGTGCGCAATCGTGTAGCGCCCCGTTAATTTTGAAGCAAGTATAAGTTGTACAATTTATACAAAAAGTTTGTAACATATGTACTTATATAATATGTATACTATATACTTTAAAATTTCGGAGGGGGTGTGGAGCCTTAATCCTTTCTCTGTATACGGGCCTGAAATTATTTATAAATATTAGAATATCATCAGTTAATACTTTATATTAAGTATTTATATTCATGTAGCCCACGGGGTAGTTTCCGACGACTTTCTTAAAACTTAAAATGACTTAATTCATTATAAGAATTACAGTAATTCATTGATTTAACGGAAAAACAATATGTCGATGTTAACTGCGGTTAACTGTATTCAAATCTTTGTCGGATATTCATTTTAGATTTCGAAATAAATAAATTGCGATTTACACGAATTATATTATTAATGCTTACTTCGTACAACGGATAATAATACAAAGCGCGTAATATTGTATTCATGAAACAAGACATCACAGACATTATTATGCGTATATTACCATTATACTCTATCCAGTTCGTCAAGCTTAAAAACGGTCATAATATTATATTGGTGGTAGTTGTGTTTACAAATATCCGCTGGCGGAAGTAACGGATTGTATATTATATTATGTACGCCGCCGGCGGTATGCTACATGGAAAACGATTGTCGCCGGTGGCAGCGGACTAATAATTGAGTAAACCCAATGGTGTTTGGTGCGGTGATGCGGTGTTGTGTTACGTACTTACTGCTGGTAGGGTCGGTGAGAATATCTCGCCGGTTCGATCACCTGGGTAAACTACATGACGTATACATTCTTATCATACGTTATTTTGTCTATTAGAACTACAAATATTTCAATAGAGAAATCAATATACCTATAGAGAAAACATACAAATGGTGTATGTACCATAGTCCGTGAGAAAATTTCGACAGCCGAGAAATTGTTTAAATTCGATTATACGTAAAATATGTATGTAGTTTTTTATTTAATAAATAAAAAAGGGAAATATTTATTAAATAAAACGATTAAAGTAGAGTGAAGTTAAGTAAAGTAAAGTATAAACATGAAAGCCAGACATATTTCGCGTCACGGATATTCTTCGCTCTTCGGGTCAGATACTCTTGGTGAGTGTGTTGAAACTGACGATTATTATTGGTCTTTATATTATTAACTTCTTTCATTTAGAATCGTCTTTCTGAAGAAATTATTTATCGTTTCTTTAAGATTTTACACACCCTTCAATGGTATCTGGCCCAAAGAGTGAAGAATATCCGTGGTGCGAAATATGTCCGGCTTTCATGTCTATACTTTACTTTACTTTTTTATTATTATTTTTTTCTGTTAACACATTTTCGTATAGAAATATATGTCCAATATTGTCGACTATCAACTTATCAACTAAATCACAATTTGCCTATATATGGTAGTATGGTACTTAAGACGTAATTTTTCTAAATTCTCAATATTTTTCTCAAATTTGAGAAAAACTACCCGAAAATTTCTCAAAAACGCCTTGGTAACTATATTTTTTAATTCAAATTTTATAAAAATTTAAATATAGATAGAAAATAATGTAAGAAATGTTTTGTCACAAGAAAATGTTGAAAATATGAAAGTTTTGTTCAAACATTTTTATTTCTTATTAAAATTTTTTTTCCTGGTTAGGTTAATGGTCTTGGGTAATAGTGGAATATAAAACTGGCCGAGTAACGAACTTTATAAATTTTAATTGAAATTGTCTTGAATAATCTGAAGCTCCGCTCAGAATCATCTTATTGAAGAAATAATTTATCACTCCTTAAAATTTTAATACATAGATCAATCCTTATGCATATTACACAATATATATGTATACACATATAATGTGTATGCTCTTCGGTGTATATGATCGCAGGGACAAAATAAAATATATAATGCACGAAAATGCCGTTAATATGCGACTGGTACCTATAAAATTCTGTTACGTTGTCAAGAGCTTAGTAAACCAAAAAGTTCATTATTACACACTTTAAAACTTCGAGAGACAACCGAATTTTTCGTCAAATAATAGAAAGTTTTACAATATTATTTTATTTCTTCTTCTTCTTCTTTTTTTTTTTTTTCATGAAAACTTCACTGACCATTATATTCCAGGTTAATACGTAACTTTTAATGTTTGTTTTTTTTTTTTTTAAATTTATTTTTCTGTTTTCATTTAAGATTTGGCTTTAAGGATTCTTTTAAAATTAAACACGAATTTCCACTTTATTTCCTGGTGTAGTAACATGCGCAGGAAAATCATTTTAAAAGCGTGATCTTAAACGATTTTATTATAGCTTCATCGAATAACTTGGCTCCTAAACGATTTTTGAAAGATTCGCTTTGTCTGAAGTACGTTTTTATAGTAATTTTCAACCTTTTTGAAATTCATTTTTATTTTGATTATCTATAATTTTGTCATCGATAATAATGACAATTATATACTTTGTTTACTTTCGTCTATCATTTTTCCCAAGTATTTTTGATACTGTTTATTAGCCGAATTGAAAATTTAGATGTTTTCTATGCTAATTCGCTGTAACTACTGATGTAAATAGTTTTTATTGTCTTACAAAATTTAAAGCAGTATTTATACATTGTCAATACACTTTTTTAGATTCTGAACGTTAGTGAAGAAGCTTATGTTTTTACAATGATGTTTATTTATTTATTTATTTTTTTTCCGCTCTGTAAACACTTTTTCGTATAGAAATACTGATCCAAAAGTTTCGATCAGTAACTTTATAGATCCCAAATCGGATCTAGTTGGTACTTTAGAGAGGTCATTTTTTAAATTT
>JAIPRM010011447.1:0-12891 GCA_025469315.1 Stegophylla sp. TES_Ste_2020
AATTACCACACATAAATATATTTATTAAACAAACATTTTGTGTTTTTGGGGGCCCCACTTAAATGGAAAGGAGGCCGATTTGGGAGTGCTACGCACCCCCGGTCCTCCCGCTAGTTGCGGCACTGGCTCCCCCCCAAAAAAAAAAAAAAATTTAAATTGAGAAACTCAAAAAATGACCTGTCTAAAGTATCAACTAGAGGCAAATCTGGTTTCAAAAAATTACTGATCGAAAATATTTTTATAAATTAATTTTTAAAAGCTTACTTAATTAAAAATAAATCTAAAACCGGGTCGGCACTGCTAGTCTTTCTCGTAAAAATTATACCCAATTGAAATCACGCGTTCTTTTCAAACGATTTTTAATGTCTCATAAAATCAAAATGATTTTAGGGCAATTTAACTTATTTATTAAATAAGATTATTTGAAGGAAGCATTTTTATTTACGAAAGTAGTATTACGCATGTTTCTGTCTAATGCAGTGACAAAATGCAGGGTAGAATGTTCGTTTTCTGTACTTAAAAGAATTAAAAATTATATACGTTTCCCAACTTGTGAAGAAAGTTTGAATTTATAGAATTTGATTTGTTAAAATCCGTTAATTATGATACTATTATTGACGAATAAGTTAACTCAACAAATTCGTTTGAACATAGTCGAAAATCAAGATAACGTTCAATAATCCCTTTGACCAATGGTCAAAGGAAAGACGGTTTGGAAAGCAAAGCCCCCTTTCCAAAATGTTTACTTATCACATAAGGATAAGGATAATGTTATTAGAGGAGACTAAATCAAACAAATTAATATATTAGTCTCCCCCCCCCCAAAAAAAAAATCAATAATAACAATTGTTATTCCTTTTTGCCAGTGTAGTTGACGTGTGTTGTAGACTGTTAACTGTAAAGTATAGATCGTTCATAAAACTGTGGCTATGAGGGAACAGTACCTGTTTTAATTTATATCAAATATTTATTTCTGTGTCAAAATATTCGATTCGGAAGTTTTGTTGAGTATTATTAAAATTAATTCGGGTGTAAAGAAACGTTACGTCGTAACGTGTAATGACGACCGTGGGTAGACGGGTGCTGGGAAATAATGACTTAAGGAATATAATATACTTTTATAACCAGTACACGGAATTTTCTTTTCAATAGGTCTTGTAAACTTTTGTAGTTTTATGATTCGGCGCATTTCGCGTCTATTGTGTCTATTGTATTTGATTTTAATTGGACACTCGATCATGTTTCTCAAAAAAAAAAAAAAAAAAAAGACAACATTTCCCGAGATCCAAATTAATTTCCTCCTCTATCCGTAGGTGTATAATCTTTTCCAGCGCACAAAATAGCACCGCCGACTCGTTAAATAACTTATATGGCACGTCAGCATTACGAACTAAGATTTATGCTGACGATCGCATCATTGTTTTCATATTTAATAACAAGTTTCCATCACGTCTTCAACTACTACACACAGCAGTGGCGGTTTGTTTTATGGTGCACAGGAGCACGTGAACCAACCAAAAATGTGTATATATAAAGAAAAAAAAATAGATTTGTATAGTTACTATACATATAGTTGATAATTAAAAATTGTTTGTTAAAAAAGAAAAAGAAAATGTTTTTACAGATTTTTTCGTTGACAACCGCACAATCACTTTGCCCACCAAATCTGTTTTTATCATACAACTGGCGCGTCGTTAATTTGTACATTTATGCATTTTAAAATGTCTGTATATTTCAATTTATGCAAAATGTTGAGTAACTACTATCATAGATAAGTCTAGTACCGAAGTAATAACACATTTTTTTTTTCTATGTTTTACCATTCGAATGTTTTTAAAAATAAATAAAAATACATTAATTTTTCTGTGTGTAAAAAAATTGTTTTTAACCAATATAATAACATTTTTGTGCACCAAACGAGCCACTACTGCTATACAGGGTGATTATTTTAAGCGAGTAAACCTTATTTTAAGCACTGCATAATCACAGACGCATTTAGGCATTTCGATTAGAAGACGCTTGAATTCATAATCGTCGCATACCTTTTATTTTATGATAACATTGTTAATACTCTTATACTCCAATATAACCTCTAACACACTCCCGGTGTTTCCCAACCTTTTTTTACTCGCCATCTTTTTTAGATTTTCAAAAATCTACCACTTCATACCTCCAATTAAAAGAAAAAATGATGACATTTTTATTTTGTTTAGCTTATACTGGTAATTTAGGCAGGTAATTTGGATATGTTAACGAATTTGAAATGATATTTTTATAGAACCAACACAATTATACATTAGTTATTAACTAAAAATTCGCCTCCCCTCTTAATGTAACTATTTTTCAGCACTATACGGGTGTGCATCAAAAAATTTCAAAATATTTATGCATTTATAGTTTATAGCATTTGCATTCTATAGTAACATCAAAATGTTTAAGTTATTACATTTTTGGTTATAAATTCAACTTAAAAATCAGCTAAATTTAACATCTCAAAACACTTAAAAATGTTATGGGTGGATCTATCCCCAGAATCCGTCCTCTTAAATACGTCACATCCTACCGCCTTATTAGACTCAAATTCAGATTTATTCATTTTATTATATTATAATAATTATTTATGACTTTTTAATAAAAGTTACTGTTACAATTTTCATTCATCGTTTGATAAGTACAATGTTGCATTAACGTTTCGAGTACTGGTATGATTTGTGTATGGTCACATTATTATACATATTTTCATTTACGCGTTAAATCTGGGATTATAATATTATTATATTCTCACTTAATTGAAATTGATAACACGCTAGTGTTGAGTTCATCTTAATGGCAACGAATTAATAGTATTAATAAGTAATCCAATAAAAACGCATAAATAATTATACGTACGCATATATGACATAGGTTAGGTGTACTGTGTACTGCTCACATAATTTATGCTCTCGCGGAATAATAATTTGTCTAACAATAATACTAAAATAACGTTCAAGAGTTTTGATGTATAATTTTATTTATATCTATTACTTACTTTTGTTAAGTACAATTAATATTATTTACTGTGTTTTGTACACGTATGTAATTTTTACGTAAAATAATCGGGTACAGAGCCGTAGCAAAGGCGGGCGAAATTTTAAAGGGCGCAAAATTTAAGAAATTAAAATATTAATACAATAATAATAATATAAAATATAATAGGTAAAACTCACGGTATCATTTTTCTGTACTCGTGTAGATAATAAAATACTCTGTACCTTCATACGGATTTTTTAGACTAGTATTTCTACCTGAACTGGTGATTACATATTTACGAAAAAAAAAAGAAAGAAAAAAATTCATAGATTTGTAAAAAACCAATACATTTCAGAATCTATAAAATTGAATGAGAAAAAAAGTGTTAGAAAAATAGTCTAAAAATTTTTTTTCACGTTTTCAAAATTTTTTCTTGCACAATGTTTCTTATATTATTGTCTATCTATGTTTAAATTTTCTTAAACTTTGGACTAAAAAAATGACGGTTTTCGAGTTTGTTTTTGTAAATTTTGGAAAGTTTTTCCCAAATTTCTAGAAAACTATTGATCATTTTCTAAAAACGACCTTTTTAAAGTATCATTTTGAGTGTTTAAGTGATTTACGATCCACTTAACCGAAATAATAAAAGACGCATACGAGGGCACCTAAGTGAATCGCCCTAAGTGTAACGAATACAATACTTATCAGACACATTATACTCGAGTACTTTATGTGTATATAGGGCTTCCAACCATCACGTGTGTGACTCATTTCCTGATAATTTTTCTTTTTGTAAATCTAATTTTCGCTAATTATTATTATCTTACAAATACTTTAACAGTGGCCACTTTTATCTTTTTGTCCATCGAACAATTTGTCCGAGCCAAATTACTGTAGACGCAATTTTTCTGAATATTTAAAAGTAAACTCACTAACTTCTATTGATTTTTCCGGCAAAGATGAAAATGTTTTAAGTCTTGAACAAAACTGTTATTTTTTTATTTTTTTTTTTATTGACGACGAGTAAACTTATAGGTAGTAATATAAAAATATTACTCAATAAATTTCAATTTTTAATATCTGCTTTTTTCATTTTAAAGACTGTATAAAATAAACGTGCCTATTCAATATAGCATAATAATATTAGCGAAGCATTAATAAGAGAAAAAAATATATTGCCCTTGAAACGCACACTCAGTTCATACATATTATTATTATTATACTTATTACGATTAATTCTTGTACATAATAATTACAGTTTTCGGTACAGGTACATTGAAAATAATAACTATTCAATTAAAATATTTAAATAAAACATTTTTTTTATTTACAATCGGTACAATGTACAAGTGTTACAAATCAAATAATAATAATATATTATTTTATAGCTTACATTATCGTGTATAATAATATATATATATATATAGAAATATCATTATTAAATAATAGAATACAATATGTTATTATGGTATATAAATATTTAATAATTAAAAATAGTTTATTTTATGCTTATGAATATTATTACATATCATGTTTTTTCTTCAATAATATAATTTATTACACTCTATTATTAAAACGTTGACTAGATTAACACAATATTATAGTTATTAAGTACGTAGTAGATTTTGTTTGATATGGGAACGGGAAGGCAAACTTTAATTTTATCCGTCGATTCGGATTTATGTAGCAATTATTTGTAGTGTTCATCGAATAATAATAATAATAATAAAAACTAGTTTTACTAAAAAGAAAAACACAAAAAGTCGTAAGTGTTAAAATGATAAAATACACAAACTATTTTCTTTAACTTATACCTGCGCTTAAACACGCCGCGTGCGATGAGTAATAATATCGACTGTGTTAAGCGATTGAAAACATATTTATCTGTAAAATTACAACGTGTAAAACAATAGCAGTTTGTCCGTGTGAAAAGAAACTTATTGTATTATAATATTATGACATTTATACTATTTACGATTTCCGCGTCGATTGACGGTTTTCAATCTGTGAATCATGAAACGCGAGTTTGGTAGTTACGTGCTGTACGGAGGACCACGTGTTATTATAGGTAATGGAGTGGTTTTCTGAAAGTCACATTTTATTAGAATTGTCAAGTTTTAGAAATATTGTATTTTTGTTAATTGCATATATAATATGTATTTATAGTTAGTATCCAAATGATAATCACTAGAACCATCATTTATTATTCGTACAATGATAATAATGATATAGGCAGTAGTTATATTTTGCGTTTCATTTATTTTGTTTTTGCTTTTCTAAAACTTAACTGTTTTAACATAGACGATCAGAGTGTGTAGGTTTCAGTTTAGTATAATATAGTTCACGTTTGATTATTGAGATGAACGAAATCGATAATTAATTTGAATTCTGAGTATATCTCATTCTCAAGTTACTCACTTGTACATCACTAGTATAAAAATGTTTCTCGACTGTTGTCTGTTGTAGCATATTCTACAGGTTGAATCATTTTAATCTCTGTTGCCAATATTTTCGAATTACAGATATCATAAACTGATAATCTGAATAAAATTATGGAACTTTATCAAAAAAATCCTACGATAATTATTAACAATAAAATGAAATTCGGTCACAATAAATTTCTATATCGTAACAATACTTATTTCATTATGTATTACATTGTACACAATACGTATTCTACAACATATAAAGTTATCATTATTTTCTAAAATTTTTCTAAAACTTTACTTTCAAAAATACAATGATATTCTGCAACTTGACATTGTAAAACGTGAATTCGCATCGTTGTCATACATTTATCGATTAATCGATTCTCAATCATGTGATAATAATTAAAAACGTTCCATTGAAAACATGAAGTATTGTGGCGTGCCTGTAGTTTCCACAGAGGTTGGATAGTTTAGGTTAGGTTCCGAGTACATTACATAACAACCCCGGAGTGACATTAAGCCATGTTCTTCTAGCGTGATATGGACAGGACCACGTTTAAAACGGATAGAAGAGTTCAATGAAGAGAATCGTTTCTGTTATCTATATTTTATTAAGGAAAGGGATTACATTTTCGGGGACTCCAAAATATTATCCACTTAATGTTGACGTAAGAGTAACAATACTTCAGACTCAATGTTCTTAACATACCGAATTTAACATTGTAATCATATACCACTATCAAACGTAAACTATCGATAATTTCAATTTGGGCATTTTTGTTTACTGTCTTTTCTTTTGTAAAAATTACGATTATTACGTTGTAGAGAATTAATTAAGTTTATGAAAATAAAATAAAATATTGGTATTAAAATATAATAGTTTTTATCAAATACTCTAAAAATCAATTAAATAGTTTTAAGTGCATTTCAAATTACTTGCACGAGAAAAACAACGTGTAATATTAATGTAAAAGTAATTCGATTTTGTACATCCAAACATGTACATCTAACCGGAGAGAGAACAATTTTAGGGAAATCAAAGGTAGATAATATTTTTATTACCCTGGTAATATTTTTGACAATCAAATGTTGTTTTTAAGTGTGATAATATAATTTCAAATAAATGTAGAGGAATTGAAGTTTTGAGGGAGTTATTTTTTATAAGTTCTAAGTTATAAGTATTTGGAGTATTGAGCCCGTGGCCGAGCGTACCATGTAACAGAAATTATTTGAGTATGGGGCGCGACAATCACAAAAGTAGTCTTGTAGGTGCAGCGTGGGTTTTTAAAGGGGTGGTGACCACGATGGGAGGGTGCGTGAGATGAAGGGGACAGGTAGTAAAGTAATCGTTCATCTCTGGGAATTTTTTTTTCCACGTGGCTGTGGTCGGATACACACGTCACACCACGTACAACACCGCATTACATAATAATAATAATAATACAGCAACAAATACGTATATATGGGGGTGGAGGAGTGGAGGTGATCGATATAGGATATATTATTCAGAGTTTGAGCTTGAAAGTTCACAGAACACGAATCAAGTCTGCTCGAGGAATTTGTTGGGATTTCCTTAGGAATAATATTATCATTATATTGAATGCGATCGCGCGTTTTGCTAAAAAATGCGAAACTTACTGTCCACCATTACATTGTAATCACACTGTCCGATCGTTTTGTTTTAAATAACATCTTTTTAATTTCGTTTTTAGTTGACCGTTTTCGTTTCTGCCTGTGCCCGTACAGGATGTTTGTAAAATAACTCGTCGGTTTTGACAAAGACCGTGCTCGAATAATAATGGAATCCGTCGAAAACGGTGTGTAGTGTGAAATACGAAGAAACAGTCGGGTGCGCCGTGCACATTATATCAAAATGTATTTGTGTATAAACACAGAAAAAAAAAATTAAAAACATTTTAAGACTTTAAATTTAGAATAGTGTGTAAGAACGCACTCGTGTTTTTTTTAACGGTATTGAGAATACTGAGGAGTTATTTTATAAACACCCTGTATACTATACATACTTACGGACGTATTAACAGTCCTATGGCCAGGGCCGTATTTAAGATTTTTCCGCCTCTGGGCAACAATATTTTGTCACCCCTATTCCCAACATAATGTATAAAATTCCAAAAAATTACATGTATTTTTAACTACTCGACCTAAAATAATGACGCCCCTCTCAAGTAACAGGGGGGGCTATCGCCCTCCCGAACCACCCCTTAAATACGGCCCTGCCTATGGCCTAAATGTGCACCTAAATTCGGTACAAAAATAACCTATTTGGGACCGAGAAAATATAAAACCACAACATTTTCCTTTTCATTTTACGGTATAAAATATAAATCAGTCAGTATAAATAATTATATTTTTTAAAACAGTTATTACCAATAATATCGTTAAAAACGTCGGTGTTTTTCTCTGTAATAATATTTTCGTTTGTCATTCAAAGTTTCGATTTTTCACAAAATTTTTGAATTACGTGCCGACAATCAAAACTTATTGTGTACTAGTAAAGCGGTCTTAAACTCGGAACCCTCACCAATCGGACGGTTGGTTAAGGTCAAGTGGGAGGGGGCGCGTTGTGTGTATAGTCAGTGGTCGGTGTGTGTGTGTGAGTGTGGAAAGAGGGGGGACTGGGGTGGTCGGTTACAGAGCGTACGGCTGCGTGCCGGGCCGCGGCGGCTGTTTCAGCAGTCCCACGGATCGGGCCGCGTGCCGGCACTTGGACACCACCTCCTCCTGGACCAGCGAGAACGACATGGCGATCAGCACCAGGCCGAACAGCAGGTAACCGCAACAGGCGACCAGCTGCAGCTGTCCGTTCTGCGTGTCGGTGCCCTGGAACGACTTGCCGGGCACCAGGTCGCCGAACCCGATGGTGGACAGCGTGACGAAGCAGAAGTACGCGCCGTCGATGAACGTCCAGCCCTCCCACGCGGCGAACACGGCCGCGCCCAGGCATATGTAGCCGACAAGCACGAGCAGCACCAGCGTGACGGGCACGCCGGGCGGCGCACCGCTGCCGTGGTGCCGTTTGGCCGGCCTCTTGTTCGCGGACGCGGCCGCGGCCGCCAACTCGCGCTGGTACCGTTCCGCGGCCGCTGCGGCCGCGGCGTTCCGCCGCTCCTTTTCCGCCCGTCGGCGCTGCTGCTGTTGCTGTTGACGGCTACTGCCGCCGCCGGCGCCGCCGCTTATCAACGGCACTCGGCTTGGCGTCCCGTGCGCTCCGTTGTACATTTGGCTGTGGAAAAAACACAATGATAATACTATTATAATATACGGACAATGCAAAACATATAATTTTTTTGATAAAATATGTCAAAAAATAGAGAACTTATATTTTGTACATTACTACAGACCCACCGCCTCCCCTCAAATTATCACCATTAATCGAATGAAACACGGTAGTCAATATTTTACCCTTAATAAGTATCTTTGAGTTGGCTCCCAAGGATTTACTATTGAATTGGCTCCCTATCTTTTTTTTGGAAAAATATATTGGTTACCAAAACGTTATTAATAATTTGAAGTTAGGCGTTATTTCTTAAATTAGGTTGACATCAGTCACACACACACACACACACACAAGATAACCACGTAGATTCTTAATTTTAACACATGGTTTACGGTGTCAAATTTTCATATACTCGTATAAGTATATGAAAATATTATTCGATATTCAGGTAGTTAATTACATACTCACTCAACTTAATAATCTTCTTTTCTGTGTCACCTAATTTTGACATCAAAATGTTAATATCGAATAACTTTTTTTCTCACTTTCAAACATAAGACTTAATTAGTAATTATCATAATGATTTTGGTTACCAGACACCAATACATTCTAACATCCAAATTAATTCTAGTCCATATCCAAATTGCAGAAAAATTTCTTATAGTATTATATTTTACTTCGTTACATTATAATATTAAGAATATAACATAGAATTAATTTTAACGTTTTAACGCACTCGCGCGAACACAGCGTATCTACTAACAAAGCGGCTATCGTGTACTTACAACGAAATAAAAGTAGTGTATAGAAATTATATCCAGCGCTAGACTATACTTGGTTAATATCGAAAAAGTAAACTAGTATAATATTATGAAAACCCCTCGTTAAATAATAATATTTAACAGTTTAGGGAGCCAATTCAAATATACATTTTTTGGGAGCCAATTCAATGGTCGCGTTTTAAAACATCCAAGTGCTAAAATGTATTGCGTACGTTTACAATATGCACGTTCGAAGACAATAATAGTACATTTATTCAGTTTTCGTTTAATTTTTATTTTTAAGTCGGTTGGCTCGTCGGTATTTCATACCTACCGTAGAAGGATAATAATAATAATAATAATAATAATATACGATTCCCGAGAGTTTTATCGAGTCTCGTGTATCGTCGTCGTCGTCGGAACGACGCGCGTTTTTTCCGAGACGATTTTTATGGCGCAATCGTAAATTACGCGATGGTTATAAAAACACGGTCACGGTTTATCGTATGGTATATATGATGGTATACGCGACGACGAACAATAAACAGTGTTGTTTGTACATAATAAACGCGCCGTAAAGTCTTCACGCACACACACGCGCACGCGCAAACACATTTTTTTTTTTTGGAATATTTATTCGCTCGTTGTATTTTTTATGTTTCGATACGATCGTCGTGTACGACTGAAAATGCGCATGGTCTCGGGGATTATAATACACACACGTCGTACGATATACGAACCGTATATTATATATCTGTACTGAAGTTATTTACCGTCGATGTGTGTCGATATGCTCTGCGGGTGCGGTGGTGGAAGTGCAGCGTGTTATTACTGTGTGTACACACCCGCGATCCGATTCGAATTCTATTTTTTTTCTCCTTTCTTTTTCGCGTCAAAGAAAATCAAAATAATATGTCCCCGTCGCTATGTTCGAATTTACTTTTTTCCTCTCGCGCGTACCTAACCACTGCTTGTTTAACGCGGCGATCCGGATTCCGGAATTTATTTTCCAAAAGTCGTTTGTGTTTTTTTGGTCCGCTGTTTGTACTATTTTACCCCCACGGCTCTTGTTGCGGTGAATCACACGACGAACTCGAAATAATCGTACGGCAAGGCGTATAGTTTTATATATTTTTATGTATTAATGCATTATTAACAATATTACAGTGTTAATTGTAGGTAAATAAATATTTTTAAGCTCGGAGGTAACAATTACAGTGTCGAGTAAAAAATAAAACAAGGAAAAACATCAATTTTTATGATTATATTAATGTAGATTTATTTTACATATTATTTTATATTATTTGGGAGGGGGGGGGGTTCGAAAAAGAATCAAAGCTAATTACGTTTCTATATGACTCTATTACAGGGAAATAAAATCTAAAATTTTATCTGTAGAGTTGGATGTACAATGTACCTACTTGTAGAGCAAAGATTATGGTTAGTTACATATTAATGGGAACTTTGGAAAGTAATTCATGGAAATCTATCAAATTAGTTACGTAACAATTTATTTACGAATCGTCTTTCTACAAAAAAAGTACGAAGCTAAGGGATGGCCTAGGATGGTTAGGCCACCTTCAACAATACTGGCCACCCCAGTACTAGTTTTTTGACACAATTACACTAAGAATGAAACATTCATCAAATATCATGTTAAAACAAAATAATTTTGATGGTAAGAAAGAAAACGAACTCATAATATTCTGATTTTATATTATTTTAATTGAACGTTTAAAAAAATATAACAGTTTATTCCATTCAATGTCACATATACAGTGATGTTTTGATACTTATGCCAACTTATTGTGTACCAGTGGTGGGTGACTTGTAGATACTTATAATGAGAAGTGAAGTAAAATAAAGTTAAGTTAAGTACAGACAAGAAAGCTGGACATACTTCGCACCACGGGTATTCTTCGCTCCTCGGGTCAGATACTATTGGGTAGGTGTGTTGAAAATGACAACTATAATTGTTGTTTAAATTAACAACACTTCGCTCAGAGTCGTACTATTGAAGAAATTATTTCTCGTTTCTTTAAAATTCAACACATCCACCAAGAGTATTTGACCCGATGTGCGAAGTACTTTTTTTACAATTCGAAATCACGAGCGATTTTAAATTATGTCATAATAGAACATCACGTGATTCACTCACGTTGTTTTACCATTCAACGGGAATTTCATGGATTTTTTTTTTTTTTTTAATTCACGTTTGGATTTTTAGTTTTTTTTTTTTTTATTCGTTACAGTTCACGGGATTCGCGCATAAAATCATCACGGTACAGAAACTCCAAGATTCTGTTCATTTACTTGACGAGATATTTATATACATTTATATAATAATAATAATAATAATAATAATAATAATGTATAAATATATGTATATACAATGTACATGTAATATAGTTACAGCCCCGTAACGAATACAAACCGGGTCGTTACGGTGGTGGACTACGGAAGATTCGACGAAACGATTCACTTCGTCGTCGTCGGCGAGGTCACGGAGGTCCGCCGGAACGCATGTACGTACAATCGACCGAAATATTATTTTATGTTTACGCAGTAATGTACAATAAATATATACGGAAAACGCGGCTAACGAACGAAAATAAATTTTCTCGTACAATCGAATTATGAAAATTAAGTCAGTCCAATTATTGCGCGTTTCGAGTGACATTCCGAATCCGCGTCGTGTTCTCCTCGCCCACGCTCCCCTCGACTCGCGCGATATTCTCAATCCGACGAAGACGTTTTTTTTCTCTTTTCATAATATTCATTTATATATATATATATATATACATAAATATATTCAAATAAGTATCGAAAAATTCGATTAAATCGGTCCAATATTTATTTGACTAGTACAAAGACCTTGAAGGTTTCTTCAAATAAAAATAAAGTAAAGTACAGGACAAGAAAGCCGGATATACTTCGTACCACGGGTATTCTTCTTTTTTCGGGTCAGATACTCTTAAAAATAACTACTATTATTGTTTTTTTTTTTATATTATTAACTTGTTTTGTATTATTGAAGAAATGATTTATCGTTTCTTTAAAATGTTACACATTCAACAAAAGTATCTGACCCGAGGAGCGAAGAATACCCGTGGTGCGAAGTATGTCCGGCTTTTTTTGTAGTCAAGTATTTAAAATTACACACGAATACTGACCGTGTTGAAGGCTTTTACTATCCCTACGCCCGTCCCTACAAGTTGGACAAACGATGTTCGTGCACTAAAGGTTAAAGTGTAAATCCTGATTGCAGTTGTATGTGATCGTGTCGTTTTTTTTTACATTTCGAATCCGAAATTACGTTGGTACACGTTATACTGTTGTTCCTTACGCGCGCGCGCACACACACACACACACACACACACACACACACACACACACACACACTCGAACCAGGTACAGAAATCCCGTTACTTGGGGACAATCGCTTTTCGCATCA